>JANKKC010043426.1:0-11944 GCA_026225755.1 Bursera bipinnata
TTCTCTCTTATTTTTTATTTTCTTCACTGAGTGTACTCATTATCTTATTGTCTTCAATCCTCCCCTGTTCAACAACCACCACCAGCTTCATTGTCTCCTTAGCATGTCGCGACATTATTCATTAATTGAACTTAGGCCTCAAAAGTTAAGGCGGCTTCACCTGCAATCACGAAATATTCCTGTGATGGCTGTTATCGTATTTGCCCTTTACCTTGCAGGGCGGGTTTGTGTCGCCAACGTATCACAAAATACATTGATAATTAGGATATCATTGAAAAGCAAAAGCCAAAGCGTCGATATGTCCGAGTGGTTAAGGAGACAGACTCGAAATCTGTTGGGCTTTGCCTGCGCAGGTTCGAATCCTGCTGTCGACGTGCCAATTATTTTTTCGAAAACCATAGAGAAAGGGTTGCCTGAGTACTCAGAGAATGAGTGCACGTCACTTCATTCTCTTCTGTTCTTCGAATTCAATTACTTTCGTTCCGCATAAACAACCAACAAAATATTCACCTCCTACCTATCTTTCTCTCCATTGTTTTCTTTTCATTCACATTTACAAAATGTTTCCCAACTTCGATTTAATCCTCCTCGCATTGCTACATGCTTCCTTCGTTGCTTGCGTTCTACTTGTCTTTGTCATCTTCATCGTGATTCTCATGCTTCTAGCATTTTCTCTAACACTCTTCTCTATTGTCGTACTTGATCTCTACACAATTTTTTCCATATTTTCCCCGTTTTTCGAGACAGTAAAGGCCAATTCTATATTGGGTTTCGTCGCAATTCTCTGCTTGTTACTCTGTTTCGTGATTGATGTTGTTTCAGCTTCAAAACGCTGGCTAGACCATTCGGTCCCTAAATTTGGAGTCAAGGCGCGACAAGCATTGAGCCCGTTGCTTGTTACCACTCTCTGATTATCAAGCTCTTCAAATTACTACTTATTGCTGACGGTAACTTTGGACTGCAGAGCCTTGCCTTTGGCTGTACTAAATTCAAATTCAAAGAGTTTTATTTATTTACTATTATTATTATATATTTCCTTGAGGTGAGGAAAGGCAGAAATATTTAGAGTAAGAGCAGGATGTATCTTCTCTCAGCTGCCAAAATGTAAAAATCCCAAAAATAATATTGTGATTAATACGATTAAATGACCCCAGTAAATTCAGAGGATTTTATATGAAATGAAGGCTAAATGGTGGGATCAACTGATCGAGAATTATAAGAGAGAAGTAATATAATTATAATTTTATTAATTTAATTAGTTAGATATTGTTAATATAGTGGTAGAGCTCGATAATTATGAAAAAGAAGTCGATTAAAGCTAGTTAAAATCTTTGGTCAACTCGATGGTCAAGTTGCGTTATTGATTTGAAATCTTAAACATATAAAATCTAATATTTTCGATCAACATTCAAGCAAGTGTCCTAATGGGTATAAATTAAAAGAATCTTTTATTATCATTATATTATGAAAAAATTTAATCATATTACCATAGATAATCCTAAATACATATTTAAATTACATGTTAATTTTTTAAAATTTATTTTTTAAATTATTAATTTTGTATATAATTTTTAAGATCGATTAATAATTAAAATAAAAAAAACTTACTTTATTATTTTTATTAACATTTATGGAAATTAAGAATTAAGATGCACCAACTGTGAGGCACGTTTGTCGCGCGCGCCAGTTTGCCCGCCAGGTCTCACCCAACTGTTACACTTTCACTCCAACAACGCACAGCAATGCATGTATAAATGTTCCATTTGATGTCGGTTAATTTTGAATTCATCCAGTCGAGATGGTCACGCTCTCATTTCCGATGGAAGCAAGCCTTTCTTTCTCACACTCGCAGAACCTAGGGTTTCCAACTCTATCTTCAAAACGATTTCGTTTTCACCTTCACTCCCGGTCACTCAAGCTCGATTCTCGAACAGCTAAACTACTCGCTTCCAGTTCGGTGGCAAGAAATGAGTCCGCGTCTTCGACAACACAAACCAAGAACAGTGTTTCTGTGAATCCTGTTTACATGCCTACGCCTTCTAATCGAGATCTTCGAACTCCTCACAGCGGGTGATTTTAGCTCTATTTTGACTCTAATTTTGTTTTTGTTTAGAGGCATCGCATTTCTGGTTTATATATATAGCGGCGTTTATATCATATCAGGTATCATTTTGATGGGACTGCTCGGAATTTTTTTGAGGGCTGGTACTTTAAGGTATCAATTCCAGAGAGGAAGCAAAGCTTTTGCTTTATGTATTCTGTGGAGAATCCAGCATTCAAGAGAAAATTGTCAGCATTGGAATTGGCGCAGCATGGGCCTAGATTTACGGGAGTTGGGGCTCAAGTTCTTGGGGCTGATGACAAGTATATATGCCAATTCTCTGAAGAGTCTTCGAACTTTTGGGGAAGTAAGTTATTTTTCCAGTATTTATTGATGCTTGTGAGTCACTGTGGCTTATCCAGATGTGGAATCACTATTGTTAATGTGTTTATTTATCTTATTATTAGGAAAAAAAGAAGAAGAGAAGAAATATTTATTTTATGTCATGACAGCAGTTTGGGATCCCACAGTCCTTTTCTGTTGTTTCATTTTCTAGTTTCTACCATGTCTTGTTTCCAAATAGGTTAATGCCCAAATGGCCTGTGCTTAATTAACATTCTGTTAAAGCGTAGGTAGGCATGAGCTGATATTGGGGAATACTTTTGTAGCCGCGAAAGATTCACGGCCTCCTAATAAGGAGGTGCCTCCTCAGGTTAGCCTGCATTACTTGGATCCTACTCTTTCTAGCGTAATGTTAAGGCTGGTTTCATTTCTCTGTTTTTTTCATTTAAACTTAAATTTTCGTGTGTCAGGATAAACTTTTATGGTTCAGAATTTGTGGCATTCTTTTCAAACTTCTAAACATTTGACAAGATAAAAGGACTTATTCACCAAAAAAAAAAAAAAAAAAAAAAAAAAAAAAAAAAAAANCAAAAAAAAAAAAAAAAAAAAAAAAAAAAAAGAAAGAAAGAAGAAGTTGGACTATTGGTGTTATGTGCTAGCTAATCTACTGCATCTCTATCCCTTGAAAAAACATGCATAGGATGAATGTTTTGCTCATAAAACTCCTGATACTTAAAATGCTAAATATTGATTTTTAACTTTAATGTATAATTGGGGTAGACTCTTACGATGCATGCTAGACAGAAACATTCATGTGTCCCCTAGAGAGGCTTAGAGAGTCAATTCTAATCTGTTCTATCTTACAAGCAACTAAGCATCCCTTATACTTACTAAACAAATAAAGTCAATTCTATATATTTTTTTTTTCTTTTGTTTGCATTTACATGGTTGTTTTCAGGAGTTTAATAATAGAGTATTGGAAGGTTTTCAAGTCAGTCCATTGTGGCATCAAGGTTTTATTCGTGATGATGGCAGGTACCTTCTATTATTATGTACATGTGTGATTTTAAGATCTCATACTAAATTTTGGAATTGACTATCTTGCATTTTATAGTTACTTGTTGTAAGATACTGTTTGGTCATTTAATGTCTCGCCAAAACTTAAATGTTCGAGTCAACTTTGTTATTCCCTGATAATGTACCGGTGCAGTAACTTAGCTACTCCGTAATGTTTTATCGGGTTATATATGTACTTTTCTAAACTATTTCTGCTTGAGAGTATAAAATTGTCCAATAGCATATCTCTGGCTCTGGGTATTAAATGTTTCCTGTTGAAATCTGGATTGCCCTCTTTTCTAATCTTTTATTTCTTTATTTTAAGTCAGGAGTGAGCTGAGCACACTGTTCATATTTTTTCTTTACTTTGTCGGTTTTGTAGAAGGACAAAACCTTATCTGACCAATTGTTTTTTGACATAAGTGAGCTTCTGATTGTAGAACAAATTATGCTGAAACCGTGAAAACTGCACGCTGGGAGTACAGTACTCGTCCTGTTTATGGATGGGGTAATGTTGGCTCTAGACAGAAGTCTACAGCAGGCTGGCTTGCGGCATTTCCTGTATTTGAACCCCATTGGCAAATATGCATGGCAGGCGGACTATCAACAGGCATTCACTTATCTCCTTTTACCAACCAACGTATTGTATTCGTTGGCTAATTTTCTTGTTTTGTAGTTACAATCACACTAAGAATTCTATGTTGTTCTCCATTTCTTTATTTCTCAATCAACTGTTTGTGTTCAAACAATTATTTTGAGTCAAGTATGTGACGGAGTACATAAATCTGTTCATTTGCATCTGTAGATGCAGAAGCAAAAACCATTAACCGAATTACGATAAAACCAGAGTGCATCTCAGGATTTAACTGCTACTAGTTGTATAATGTATAGCTGAAGAGCTATTTGAGTCTGAGAACTTAATAGAACCTCAACCTCCATGAACGAGTATAACTAGAATTCAAATGTAGTTGCTAAGACTTAGCAATTAGCAGCATAAGGATAGAGTTGGCAATATAGTTATAAGCGTTAGACAGAGAGCTCTATATGCACCGGTAACATATTTATCAATGGGGCATATGGATATGAATTTGCTAGCATTATATCAGTGGCCTAGATGTATCTTGAATCTGTTGCATTAGGTGCACTTTTTAGAGAATTTGGGATCTTGTCATTCTGCTGCTTTGTAGGCCTATGAGGATTAAACTTTTGATTTTCGAGTATAAATCTGGTTCTCAATAGGGAAATTGACTTACAAATCTATTTGAGGTTAGCTCGACTGATGAACATTTGAGCCCTTGGTAAGTTCTATTAACTCCTATTTCCTAAAACATAGTCATTAAAGATCTATGGGAAATTGAAATAGTACCACATGATGCAATGTGTCAAACAGGGAATCTGCTGTATATATGTTGACTGCACTAAACATATCTATCATTAGTGTTCTTTCTCTCCCCTTGTTAAATTTCCCCCTTTCATAATCTCTCCTTGGTATGACTTTAGTTTCATATAAATTTCTGAATCTAGTTGGTAAACTGATTTTCTTTGTGCAACATGCCTTCTTAATAACAGACTTTTTAATGGATTTGAAATGGCTCAGGCTAGAAATCTATGTGCTGTGTGATTTTGACTCAGGCTTTTGCTTTGAATCACAGGTTGGATAGAATGGGACGGTGAAAGGTTTGAGTTTCAGGATGCTCCTTCATACTCGGAAAAGAATTGGGGTGGTGCTTTCCCCAGAAAGTGGTTTTGGGTAAATGTTATAGCTATTGACAGCTTACTGTGCTAATTTTGAACTTAGTTATTAATTCTTTTATTTTTATTAGTTTCATCCTTGCCTTTTTCCCAGCCATATAAAATTGTATTTACAAAGCTCAATAGATAATCAATTATTCTATTTTTGATATACAATATCCTTGTAAAGGTGTTCTTCATCATATTCTTCTCCTCACATTTTGACTTTGGTGTTTATTATATTATATATCTTGCACTCTTGCATAAGATCTGTTTTCAATTATGGAGACCACCTTTTTGTTACCCAGCAATACAACCTCTGCAGTTTCAATGTGTCTTTCGTTGGCTGAATCACTGAAATTTGTGCTCTGTTAGCTTCTTGATTGATGCAGCTTAGCTATTTTTCATATTACAACAGTGATAAGATTAACATGTACGCTCAACTAGCTGTGCTGTATTTTTCTGCACTTCAATTGTTTATGCTATTATTCTATTCTTCAGGTTCAGTGTAATGTCTTTGAAGGCGCAAGTGGGGAAGTTGCTTTGACAGCAGCTGGTGGGTTGAGGCAACTACCTGGACTGACGAACAGCTATGAAAATGCTGCATTGGTAATTTTCTGTGGCAATTACTATACTTAAAGCTTTGTTTTATCCTGTCAAAGTTTCTTTGGTCAGTTGTGAGGGTCAAAGCCAAGAGCCAATTCCACCTCATATGTACAGCTTTGGGCTGTGACAATGCTAATTTTGTTAAATGAAATTAATAGAGAATATAAAGAATGGAGACTTAGGTTGTCCAAACTTGTCTTTACTATAAAAATTATAGTACACCTTGTGTTGTATATATAGAGTCAATTTACGTTCAGTCTTCGAGACGTGGGAACCATTTTTCTTTATTTGACATACGTGTTATGATATACATGGTGTAGATTGGAGTGCATTATGGTGGAATTTTCCATGAATTTGTGCCATGGAATGGTGTTGTAAATTGGGAAATTGCTCCATGGGGTTACTGGTACATGGCTGCAGAGAATGGGACACATATGGTAATTTTGTATCTTGATTATGTTTCTTCTTTTTTTATGTGCTTGTCCTAAAGTCTGACATCACAAAACCTGCTCAGTGACGCGACGGCCTTGTGAATTTGATTGTCATTGATTTCAAAGTGTGAGACTTTTTACATTGAAATCAAACTAAACAGTCTGTTTTGAGTGGTTGATGGAGAGTTTTCAGTTTAGGTGGTATTTGTTGTTTCTGGGACAGGTTGAGTTAAAGGCGACAACAAAGGATCCAGGTACTACCTTGCGTGCTCCTACTTTAGAAGCTGGCCTTGCTCCAGCTTGTAAAGATACCTGTTATGGTGAGCTAAGCTTGCAAATGTGGGAACGAAGATATGATGGCAGTAAGGGGAAGGTGCATACTGTTTCTCACACTGGATTTCCATTTTAGTTCCTGAATTCCAGTAATATGTTATGCCCATTTCGATACTTGGTTTCATTTGTGCATGACCTTGATTTGAACTTCCAATGTTTTGGAAATGTAGTTGATTTTGGATGTTACGAGTGACATGGCGGCTGTTGAAGTCGGAGGAGGGCCATGGTTCAATACTTGGAAAGGCGAGACTGCTACGCCGGAGCTTCTTAGACGTGCTCTTGGTTTTCCGGTTGATGTGGAGGGGTTTCTTGATTCGGTTCCATTTTTCAAGCCCCCTGGTCTATAGCCAATTGTGCAGAGGATATATCAAATGTAAAATATCTTACATACATGATACAATTTAATAATACCATGTTGCTTTAAATTCTTCTTTTTTCTTCGTTTTAAGCGAAGGATTTGTCGTCGGGGAAGGAAAAAATCAAAGTATATTCCGATGATGCTGAAACTAAAGGGGAGGTGGTACATAATTTTTCGACATTATTTGCGATAAGAAAGATTCGACAAATAACTTCGTCTAAATTTATCAATGCTTTTGTTAGAATTGATTTTATATAAGGCTATAAGGTATTAGTTTCTCGTATATGTATCGTGAGAGAAAAAAATAAAACTAAAGTGGGCAAAAATCAATCACTATATTTCAACTTTCAGTAATCATCAACTGGAAGATGACCGTGCGATAATAATTAAAAAAAAAGAAAGAAAGAAAGGATCATCCTTAGGTCTATGTACAATTTCATCTTAAGATAACCAAACGATAATTGTTAGTCAGAAAGAAATCAATGCATTCAGTTGTGAGAGTTAGTTTGCATTCTTTGTGAGTATGTGTTCTTAAGCAAGTTTTACAACTTGAGACAAAAAATTAGATGGAAGTCTGATTTTTTTAAATCCATTGAGACGGTAAAAGATTCAAGTTTTGTATTGAGTCTCATAGATACTGAATTACCTAAAAATTCTTTGTTTGCTAGTTGGTATGATTTGTTGTTGAGGTTGGTGAAAACCAGTAAAAAAAGGCCAAAAATTAAATTATTCAGAGGCTAAACAGTGGAATCTAAAATACGAGTAAGTTTCATGTTAAGGATATTCAGATGTTAAAATATTAGCCGATGCTAATGGTTGGGTAACAGTTGATCAGAATTTAGACACAACAAGATATATAGATAATACAAAAAACATTATTTCAGTCATTCATTGTAGACGTCTGTAATTTGTACACATATACTTATCGTATGTCTGATAGAACTTGAAAGCTAATGTTCCTCACCGATTGTGCTCTTTTCTCCGACTTCTTCTTTACAAGGGCCATAAGCCTTGCTGCAGGCTAGGAAGTATATAAAATTAGCCATGCTTAAAGCGGTAAGAAGCCAATAATAGTAATCATAATGACCCTTGTTGATGTTGCTCGAAACCCAGCTCTCATTTCCTCCTCTTTTAGTAACATTATCAACAGTGTTCATAATAAAACTTGACACCAAGCTTCCCGCTGCCATGCCTACTCCAAGAAGACTGGAGGCTATGCTGGCCATGCTTTTTGGTAACTCTGAGTAATAGAACTCATTCTGACCGATGGCATTGAAGGCCATGGACAAGCCGCCTAGGATATGATGTGGAAGTAGCCACATTACTGATATGTTCACCAGACCTTCTGGGTTGTCTGAAAATCCTTCCTTGATTGCAACTTCTCGGCGGATACTCTCCACAACTGCCCATGCTGCTATGGATGCACATGAGAGGAGTAGTCCAATCCCCAGTCTCTTTTTTATGCTTATGTAAGCTGGTTTTCCATTGATTTTTGATGCCAGAGGGAGGATGATACGATCGTAGAGAGCAACCCATAACGTTAGTGTGATGATCATAAATATGCTCAATGAGCCAGGAGGGATTTCAAAGTTGGAAGTGATATGTCGGTCCATGGTGCTCGCCTGGATTACTGGAAAAGAGTTTTGAATGAAACACGCATTCATCAGGATTCCTGTGGACAATAGTGGGATCACCTTGATTAATGCTTTTAGGTCTTCTACTTGATCTACTGTACAAAGACTCCATGGATTTGAGGCTGTTCCATCTGGGGTCAACTCTTGTTGAGGATGTGTAATAATGCAAGCTTTGTTCAAACAGCTGCACAGACAAGTTGTATCACTTAGCATAACAATGGTAAATGCAGTGAGCAGAAATCAATTCAGCAATTTTATCCAATATGCTTCAGTAACAGTCAAGATTAAGACACAAAAGACATGATGTTCAAAAAGGTGAATCAACGTCATCCTGACCTGCTGGCCAAAACAAAAAGGAAAATTTTGATGTCTAATTGTAAACTGTTGTTCCGATATGGGACCTGGGATAAAATTCAAATTACAGAGCTAATAAACTATCGATGCTGTTGTTTGTTGATACCTTAAATGTTCGCTTGGCTTGAGCATTGTTGATCCCTTTCTCTGATGGTATATTTCATCTGTGGCTTGTGATGATAACTTTACATGTCTATTTTTGTAAGAGGCCACCAGGACTTGAACAAGCCCAGTGAGCAAGCTTGTATTAGCCTTAATCTTGATATAAAAGGGGGAAGCCAACAAGAAGGAAATAACTGATAAGATCATCAGTGCAGCAGGAACTGCCAAACCAATGTTCCACCCTAGATTATCTTGAATATACACAACACAAGTTACGGCAACAATAGTTGAAAGCATGACTGAAACATAGTACCAGCTGAAGTAGCTCCGTAAGATACCCGCATTCTTTTGGTTGTCTTCCCTGTGCAACTGATCAGCACCAAAGGCTAAGGAGGATGACCTTATTCCTCCGGCTCCAATAGACATGAAACAAAAACATGAATATAAGAACAGAAGTTGGGATGTCGTCGGGGATTCGCAAATGCCAATTATTTTGTCACAAGGAGGAGGCCTTGCTTGGGGAAAAATGGCAGTAAACCATAACAGAACCATCCCCTGTAAAATGAAAAGCAAAACTTTAAACAAATTTACTTCTATACACAATTTGTGTTACAGTCCATAAAGAACTTTTTATTGCCGGGAATTTTGGTTCAATCCACTTTGATTTAAGAAACACTACGTTCAAGATTAACCCCAGTTGCATCCAGATGTGACAATCAGAGCTATACATGTTTCCAGCATATTTTCCTACTTAATCTTTAACTGAAAACTTCTGTTATCCAAGATGAAATGTATTTTGTTGGACAGAAGATTTCTTCCCACTACTGTGTATAGGATCATACATTAAAGTCAAGGCTGATGGTTGAAAATTTACTACTTATCAACATTGAAGACAAAATCTGTGAAGAAAAATCTGATTGCGAATAATATGGGAAGTTTAAGTAATAATAAAATTCCACTTTGGAAAAAATTGGGGAACTCATTCTGGTCAATTTTATTCGAACTTTCAGAAAGACAAGGTTCTAAGATTAAGGGAAAAAAAAAGTGAAAATCGAAACGATTTTACTCAAGTTTTGAGTTGAACTTTTGGCCACATCATAACAAAAAAAAATATTTTTTTTTCTTTAATTAATTTTCGGTCGCTGTCACCCAGTATGTCTGTCCGAACGAAAGAGACAATGAGGCCTGCAAGATTACTGATCAAAACTAGGTGAAAAAACTGAAAAAGTGAAAGGGACAATGGGGTCCACCAGAGAGAATCCTGAAGGTGGCATCGGAAAGCAAATTACTTTGATGAAATTAAGATGATTACCAAGAGAGAAACAACAGAGCCAAAAGCGATCATCCTGTAGCGACCCACATAAGAATCTGCAATAAAAGCCCCAAGTAATGGCGTAAAATTAGAAGCAGCTGACCAGAAGAAGAGCATGTTAGCTCCTGGAGTAGCTCCCACGTTATACTCTTTCGTCAGATACATTATCATGTTTGCTGCTAACCCCATGCTCGCCACCCTCTCAAACGCCTCGTTTGCTGTCAAACAACAACAACTCAATTCGATCCTTACATGCATGCAAGAGAACGAATGGTTTAGGATTTGGGCATATTCATATATATGTTACCTATGATGAAAGGCATGGTTCGAAGACCACCCTTTGGATTTGGGTTGCTCAGGAGTGGCTCTTTCATAATTTCTTTTTCGTCTGAAGCCGCAGAAGGACTTTGATGATCACTTTCCATTTGCAAACAATTTTTTCTCTTCTCTGTTCTCTCAGGTGGAGGAAGAGACGGGAGAGTTGCGGGTGACTGTAGGTAGTGAGAAAAGTGCTGTGGAAGGACGCTAGAAGGTGGTAGTGGAGTGGACAAAACGAATATAATTATTGCATATTAATTAATGTATAATATAACAATGGAGATTAGCTAATAACATTCATCATATCATGGGTAATCTAATCTTGAGCGTTGGATGTTTTGTGAATTGGTTGATAAACAAAACGCTTATAACATTTCCTTTTCAAGGAAAGGGAAGAATGATTAAATAATAGGGAGATTCATGAGCTCACAGTGTTGGTCATGACACGCTTCAGTATGTTTAACTAATTAAAGAGACTTCCAGACAGACGTCAGGCACTAGTAAATAGTAAATAGTAGACAAAGCAAAGGTGGAAGGAGACAGCCAGCCTTATTGGAAATGTCAGGCACCGTTTATAATATTAAATAGAAAGTAATTAGTACTAATAACTATGAATCTATGATACTAAAAGTGGCTTATGAGATTGTTTAAATAAGAAAATTTAATAATTCATTTTATGAAAATGTCTTTTGCTTAATATGTATCATCAGCAAAGCACGAAAGTCATGAACATTGAACATTAATTTGGTGCTTTCCTCATCCCATATGCAGAGGAGAAAAACGGAAGCAATGACAACACTAACGCTTTTGCTTTTGCTGCTTTTTCAATATTAAGTGGCCATCTTTGCTCAAAGACTACAGGAAAGGGAGCCAGCCAACTACTGCATTTGCAATGTATGCAGCTATCTAAAAAAATAATGTTTCCATTGAACACTCACTAAAAGAAAGCATGTAAGGAATACCTTCTGTGCATCACATTTCACACCTCCACTCTGCGATTCAGGTAATTGATTTTCTTTTCTTAATCCGTATTATTTAATTATAGTACTTTTTATTTGCATATTTCTATAATTCCATCTTTTAATCTCGTTTTGTGACGTATCAGTCAGTTTATAAAAAACGCCAATGTTTCTCAGGCATTGCCGACTTCTTGATTACAAGGACCATAAGCCTTGCTACAGGCGAGAAAGTAAATAAAATTGGCCATGCTTAAAGCAGTAAGAAGCCAATAATAATAATCATAATGACCCTAGTGAAAGCTTTGACAACTTTTGAATAATGTTTCGTGTATTTCCATGGTATAAAAGAGATAAATATATATGTTTA
>JANKKC010043427.1:0-11960 GCA_026225755.1 Bursera bipinnata
GATTAAAATTCCAAACTTACTTTCTGTCTGATATTAGACCAAAACATGAGGGTAGTGTTTGAAATTGTCCCAATTTTTAATAAATATATTATTACTTAATTATTTAAATGTCTGTAATATCCTCACTTAGTTAATTTTGTAACGAAAGTGTGATGGTGGGGGCTGCGTTATCTTGGCCAAACCTTGGGGGTGCCTAGGTATTTTACCCTAAATTATCAACAATCTCTCTCTTAGTGACTCATCCCCACCTGCCGCTGAGTTTCAACTCAAAGCTTGAAATTTGTCAACAACTCAACTCAACTCCAAATCTATCACCAACCCATAACGCTATGCTATATATACTTCAAACCCTTTTAATCTCATCGTTTGTATCGTAACGTACCGAACCACTTAAACAACTTTTTTCTCTCCTTCTCAGTATCAGCCTCGTAGCAGCCAGCCAGCCAGCCAACTAACCAACCTCCTGCTTCAACAACCTCGGCCTCCATGGCTACGGTTTCAAAGCTTTCGAATCCCAGCCCTGCTGCTGCTTTGTCATCATCGGTTAAGCCCAGATCGTCTTCTGGGTCTAAATGTTTCATTGCTTTTAGCAACAAAACTGGGTTCAACTCCAAGGTTGCATCTTCTCAGTTGTCCTTGGGAAATAACCGTGCTTTGAGAGGCTCCTTGGTGTAAGTTTCTCTCTTTTGCTTGTTGTCGACATGATCTTTGCCTGTGTTTTGGTTTCTGGGGAATTTTTCTGTTGTTTTACGTCGTTTGATGTTGGGTTGGTTTGTGTTTTCTAGCTTTGATCCATTTAAGTTCCGGGTTGTTGATGTTTTTTTACTTTTCACTTTGTTGGAATAACTCTTATATGTGACAAAAAGGGAGAACTTTGACTCATGATCAGAGATCTTGACAAATTTCTTTCCTATTTTGTTCATGTTTTACTGTATTCGCTAAGCTAGGGATCATCTGTTGTGAAAATTAGTCAATTATTGAGTGCTTTATTTTGGTTTGGTCTTTTGTGTTTAGTTATTGGTACAAGGTTGCCCATATATATTTTCTTCTTCATGCTTTTCAAGTTAATAGAGTTTTAAATGATGATGTTGTTTCTGTCTTAGACTTGTTCATATATGAATGATTGCCTTGTCATTCATTTAACTTCTATGCGCAATTCAACTTGGTTACAGTGTCAGGTGTTCCCAGCCAGGTGGAAATGGAAGTGTAACAAAAAGAACGTCTCTTCATGATCTCTATGAACGACAAGGGCAAAGCCCTTGGTATGATAACCTCTGCCGCCCCGTAACAGATTTGCTTCCACTGATTGCAAGTGGTGTCAGAGGTGTAACTAGCAATCCCGCGGTAATTTCTAATTTTGCTCTCATTTTTTAGTAAAGTTAAATTTACAGAGCCTTACTTGTAAACCCTTAATTCTCTAGTTTATCTTTAACAGTTCTAATATTGTGCCTTTATCTGTTTTAAAATATGTGTTTGCAGATTTTCCAGAAAGCAATATCATCATCAAATGCTTACAATGACCAATTCAGGTACTGCAATTACTCTGATATAAAATTGAAATGCATCAATTCTATGGTGGTAGCCTAGAGGCTCCTAAGATGGGATGAGCCATTTGCTGGATTGAACTGTGAACATACAGTCCTCTAAGGAGAAAACTAAAACAAACTAGAACAGATAAAATGAGATTTATAGAATTTATCCTATTAACTATGCCAAGTGTTATCCAAATTTTAAAGAATGGTAGTGTAATTTATGATGGTGTAATTTTTGATATTAGATGCTTCAACTTGGTTGCATTTTGATGTCATCACTCTAACATTTTGCAAAGAATATAAGCTTTGGCATTCAATGCCAAAAAGAAAACCATTCATTTTTGTGATTCTGCCTTTTGGGCCCATATATAGAATTCATCCACTAAGCTAAAAAAATGGATTGGAAAAAAGGTCTTGGGAGATCCCTGGCTATAGAACCTTGGATGCTAGATGTGTATATTTTGATTTCTGTTTAGGAATTTAAGCTTATTGTATCAATCTAAAGCTTTTGGCCTTTGGAATCAACAGGGAACTTGTCCAATCTGGAAAAGACATTGAAGCTGCATATTGGGAACTTGTGATTAAGGATATTCAAGATGCTTGCAAACTTTTTGAGCCAATCTATGATGAAACTGCTGCTGCCGATGGTTATGTTTCTGTTGAAGTTTCACCCAGACTTGCTGATGATACTAATGGAACTGTGGAGGCAGCAAAATGGCTTCATAAAGTGGTTGATCGCCCTAATGTTTACATAAAGATACCTGCCACAGCTCCATGTGTTCCTTCTATCAAGGAAGTTATATCAAACGGCATAAGCGTCAATGTGACAGTAAGTTCATTCTGTGCTTCCCTTTTATATAATTATAATATTATATTTACCTGGATGTGTCCAATCCTGTGCTGGTTTGTTTGGCTAGTACCTTGGCTAGTTGATTTCTGGTACAAAGTATGTGCCACTGTTGTTTTGATCCAAAAGATCTGAATTTGGTTCCTCAAAATTAGTGACTTACTTCCATGTTTACTTAATGACTATAACCCTGTAATAGTCTCTGACATTCAATTTCTATTCTGTCTACGTACAGCTCATATTCTCCCTTGCTAGATATGAAGCAGTCATTGATGCTTACTTGGATGGCCTTGAGGCTTCTGGGCTAAATGATCTCTCTAGAGTCACAAGTGTTGCATCCTTTTTTGTTAGTCGAGTAGACACCATCATTGACAAAATGCTTGAAAAGATTGGAACACCAGAAGCCCTTGATCTGCGAGGAAAGGTAACATAGTTTGAATTATTTAACTTTTTGGGGACAAGAGACCTAGGATGAAAAGTTGTGCTCATGGCATGGCGTGTTAATTGTTTTAGGCTGCAGTAGCTCAAGCTGCCTTGGCATACCAGCTATACCAGAAGAAGTTCTCTGGTCCAAGATGGGAGGCTCTTGTGAAGAAAGGAGCTAAGAAGCAGAGGTTGCTGTGGGCCTCAACCAGCGTAAAGAATCCTGCCTACCCTGACACCTTATATGTTGATCCTCTAATTGGACCTGATACCGTGAGTCATCTGTTATCTTCATCATTCATCTTGTCCTTGTATTAGTTGCTATTCACTGAATAATGAGGATCGTGGTTTTCCTCACTAATTTCTTGATGAATACCTTTTTTATGCTTATAACCAATTTCACTGTTTCAGGTCTCAACCATGCCTGACCAAGCTCTCCAAGCTTTTGTTGACCACGGTACTGTTTCAAGGACGATTGACTCCAGTGTATCCGAAGCTGAAGGAATTTACAGTGCTCTTGAGAAGTTGGGAATTGACTGGAGCTACGTGGGAACTCAACTTGAACTCGAAGGGGTAGATTCATTCAAGAAGAGCTTTGACAGTCTGCTTGATACCCTGCAAGAGAAGGCAAACTCTCTTAAGTTGGTTAGCCTGTAAGACCTTGTTTTTTGTTTGGTTTTATGTGATTGTGACTCCAATAAAACGAAGTGGGTTCTGCCTGCGGTTTGTAAGACGCAGTATTGTCATCTATTATTAGTGGTTTTTTGTCGGCTCTAGTTCATTCAAGTTTCATTCTAGCACTTGCTCGCTTTCTACCATTTTTATTTGGATGTCATAATTGGAAAAGTTGCTGAAAGTAATTGCGATTAAATGTTGCGACCGGAAGACCAAATATCTGTCTGTTTATTTGACGTGTAATGTGATGTGATGTGATGTGATGAGGGGCAACCTGTCAATTACTGTAACACTATATCCTGATCTATTAATTATTATAGTCTGTAATAATATTACATAATCTGTCATGTCTTACAAAGGTTTAACGATCGATCCTAATAAATTTTATATTTGTACTCGCAAAGTTCGAATATGTGATGAATGAAGGAAAAAATATTAACCTTTCAATATAAAGTCATTGTTATTTTGGGAAACGGCAACTTTTTTATCTTATTTTCGAATAAAAGATGAAAGAATAAAGCTCCAAATTATGTAAGAAAAGAAAAAAATATTCTCATCGTTGTTCTGAAAATGCGAGAGATGGAAGGTAATTATTCTGAATAAAAAATAATTTAAATTATGTATAAAAAACTTTTTGTTATTCTAATATACCAATTGAATACTACTGACTGTTAGTTTAGAAACTCGTTCTGTAATTAATTATTTTTCTATTTTTCTAAAGGTATAGTAATATTGATAAAGTAATAATATTACTATAATAATAAATAAATAAAACAACCAGTTAAGTGGTGAGTAAAGCTGAGGCCGTTATCTTCCCGCGAAACATCTCTCTCTCTCTCTCTCTCTCTCAACTCAACTCGATGGCTTGGGTTGCAGCTCTTGGGTCTCTGCCACCAACCTTCTCTTTTGTCAAAGCTTCATCTTCGGTAGGTCGTCGTTCTCTGCTTTGATTTCTATCTATCCAATTCAATCGAATTCCTTTCCTACAGTACTTCCTGTTTTGTGGTTCAGAAATGGAGGGGACCATCATTACCAGCTCAATCACTCCAGAACCCACATAGATTATCCGGTTCGGCTCAGTGGGGTTAGTAGTTTTTCCACGTTAACTCTATGTGCTTCAAATTTATCTGCTTTGACTGCTGATGTGGGTTAGTTCTGTTGTGCTTTTTGAGCACCTTGAACCACATTTCGACCGGTAACTGGAGTAAATGAAACCTTGATAGTAGATGGATATGTTAATTTTATGACAAAAATCATAGACACCCTTAATGTTCGGCCTAAATAAACAGTCTCATTGGTTTAGATTTTTATCGAAAATCCACCGATTGGTACTTGGTACATTAATGATGTTAATTCTAATGGCAGATAGGGGTTTCGTCAGATTGGTTAAAACTTTCCTAATCATTTTTTAGGTCTAGGCATCTTTGGCTTTCGATGTAAATATGTCACTTTTGAGTCATGGGATAAGGTTTTCATGAAATTTTAGTTAAGTGAATTTTTGTTTATTTAGGCCAAATGTTCAGCCGTAATATTTTTACTTAGATTAATGGTGAATTATATGTTTTGAAGTATGGGATTTTTCTATTGTAGATGAAAGTAGTCACACGAGTCGTGGACAAGATATTGAGCGAAGGAGCATCCTGATATCATCCATTGGGTTACTAGCTGGAGCCTTGTGGAATGCTTCAATGGATGGAGTAGCTACTGCAGCTGAATTTACTGATAGTAACTTTTTCTTATCCCTTTTATTATTCCAGTCATTTTGATGAGGATAAGTTATGACTAAAATTAGGGATTTGTTGTTATTTGATTTTAGGTACCCTAATTTTATTCCCAACCTATCTTGCATCACATTTCCTTGTGTTCTGTGATGTTTGAGGTTGTACAATTAGTCGTACAACCTATCTGCATTCTTTTTAATTTTATTCCAGAGTGATTACTCGTCACGGATGTACAATTGCCGTAAAAAGACAGAAAATGGCACATAGTAAAGTATGGCTTGAACTTGTTGCCACTTCTCTAGTATAGATGCTTAATCACTCTGGAATCTGGAGTACTCATATTTGTATTGATTTGATGGACAAAAAGTTGGGAAGTCCTAAAGTAGGACTTTTAAGATTATAGGATATTTCATTAGCTATCTTTTAGTTCACTACCTACCTTCCTGTTAAGCATTGCCAAAGGGCATTGTTTGTGGTATGCTCGATAAAACATATTTTCATAATGTAATGAGCTCCTTTTCGCGATTTTGTATCATCCAGCATCTGGAAGGAAACCAGTTTGATTGAAAATTGATTAGCATATCACTTGATTCTTATACTACATTCGTATTTGTGTGGATATGGACTTGTGCTAATTTTGTTCACAGGCATTGATTAATGTTTGAGACACATTATAGTGCGAGGACTTAGTATTGGTACTATGTTTGAACATGCAGTGCCAGCTCTTAGGGGAAAAGATTATGGCAAGACAAAAATGAAGTTTCCAGACTACACAGAAACAGAATCAGGTCTCCAATATAAGGTCACCCATTTGAAACTTCAACAGGAACCTCCTGTATGTTCATATGCGCAAGCATTCATGTTTTAATTACTTGGTTAATTTCAAAAAGAATGCAGGACTTGAGACAAGGAAGTGGACCAACACCAAAGATTGGAGATACTATTGTGGTACGAGGAAAATCTTTCTTTACATGTCTCTACAAGTCACTGTAAATATTGTTAAAGTCAGCCAAAAGCTGCATCCACCACGATGTATGCAGTTGAGATTAGGATAATTTAGACCTATAATCTCTTTTCCTTATTGTGGCTTGTGGAATCTGGCATTCTTTCTAGTTCAAGTAAAATTTCAATTTTGGTATTTAAATATTTTCATCTAAAGAGAAGCAGAAAGTATGTTGTATTACAAAAGTTTCAGAGGATCTTTCCAAATAAGCCAACCTGCCTCACCTTTTACGTTAAGTAGAAATTTTGCAGACTTTAGAAAACAAAGTTATAAATTTGTTACTTTCGAAAATTTCAGGTTCAAAAAACTGAACAATGAAAACTTCAGAATCTGCAATTCTTTAATAATAATCATGAATTCTTTATTGTAGGATTGTCTTATTTTCAAGTTGGACTTATGCTGACAGTTTTTGAATTTTGAATGCATTTTAGGTTGATTGGGATGGTTACACGATAGGATACTATGGCCGTATATTTGAAGCTCGAAACAAAACGAAGGGTGGTTCCTTTGTGGTATCAGAAGCTTCTCATCCTTATGTTATATATTATTTACAATACATGATGAAAATAAGATTTTCTGTGGTTTTCAATCTGTAGGGGGATGACAAGGACTATTTCAAATTTAGGCTAGGATCTGGAGAGGTAAGATAATTTCCCTTTTCAACAGATAAAGTATGTTATTATTATAGCTAAGATAGCATGGATGATTCTCAAACTACTATGTTATTTTCCTAGTTTAACTGCTTTGGAAGTCTTTCATGCTTCTCTGTGGTCTCACATGTTAGGGAAGATTAAACACTTTTACATGTTATCCTTTCCATTTACTGAGATTTCGCATAAAGTTGCTGTGACTTGTCAAGTTGCTTAGTACAATACAGAGATTGGGATTTGAATGGATACAAAAGACAATTTGGTCCGATAATTGCATTATATGATTTAGCTGTTTCCTTAGTGGCATGATACCAGATATTTGAAACAGAGGCTTCTAATGGTGCTGCCTAGTTCTTGAATTTCAGGTAATTCCAGCTTTTGATGAAGCTGTTTCAGGCATGGCTCTGGGTGGCGTTAGAAGGTGCTGCATATGCTTCCTTTGTTATCTTTAAAATGATAGATGAAATTGTTCCAGCAGTTTTCCTCTGGAAGCAATATAAATCTGAGTTTACACACCAAATTTTGCATACATTCAGGAAGATCGCACAGAATTTAAGTGTGTTTAAGCTTTAGTTTAACCGTATTCTTACATGTCGTGGTCCTATTTCTAACTGGCCATAAGTGAGCCAATAAAGCATTGTGTGGACTAAATACTGAAGGACATAATATGGATGCGAGACTAATGCATTTGGATGTTATCACAACTTGTCAATCCTAGCTTATCAAAAAAACCAAAAAAAAAAAAAGAAGTTGCCTAACAATTAATGCACTTTATGATACTTATTGGGAACCTTCGAACCTCCAGAGCATGATTACTGAGATATTTTACAACTTTTTCTTTACCTTGATAAGAAAAATAGGAGTGTTATTAATGGATATTTCTATTGATGAATATTTTATGCAAATTTCACATTATACTTCACAGTGATGCAGGATCATAGTGCCCCCAGAGCTGGGATATCCTGAAAATGACTACAACAAAAGTGGCCCAAGACCAACTACATTTTCAGTAATAATCTAGTCTTTTGGTGGCTTGTGTATTTTGTACTTCTCTTTAGCGCAAGGAATAATAGTTTTGTGTTTCACAGGGTCAGCGAGCATTGGATTTTGTGCTGAGGAACCAAGGGCTGATAGACAAGACTTTACTGTTTGATATCGAGCTCCTGAAAATTATACAAAACTGATCATTTGTGAACTTCTGCATACTTCGTTGTCACTATCTTAACATCGAGGTTAGTTTTTGTTCCGCTTATTGTTACCCAGGAAAAGTGCATAGTTTTCCATGTACTAATACTTTCTTACTGATCCAGATAGCTGGGACATTATTACATGTCCAGGAAGCCATTTTATGAAACATCATCAGTTCAGGAATGAGGAGCTGTTCTGTCATAATTTTCTTTTCTATTCTTGAGGTTAAATATCACGGCAATATGCTGCTCTTTACCTATCAAAAGAAATAAGATTAAACGAAGGTTAACACTTACCTTTCCAAAATTTTGTTGTATCTACTCCTCATGTTAATACTATCATTTATTCTAAAAGTCTAAAGTTGATAGATCAGCTTGCATTTTAGTTTTTTGGTAATCACTAATGTCATGACTAAGAATTGAGTTGCACTAATCATTTTTTAATTCATATGTCCAATGATGAAACATTTCTATTGCGGTAAGCTAGACTGGTCTCTCTCTCGTTCAAAATTCAGTAGTTATGGTATAATTGTAAGAACAATTTATGTGTTTTGACAAAAATTCAAAAACTCTGCTGTTTGCTGCTAGACGAGCTGCGAATTTGTTTATCTTTGTTTTTTTTTTTTTTTTCCTTTTTTAAATAAGGAAAATTCCATAATTTAGTTATTAAATTAATCAAAGCANGCTGCGAATTTGTTTATCTTTGTTTTTTTTTTTTTTTTTTCCTTTTTTAAATAAGGAAAATTCCATAATTTAGTTCTTAACTTAATCAAAGCACTATAATGATTTTAGTCAGTTATGCTATCCCCCAAGAAATGGTTAGATTGACACTTAAAAAGGAGCATAATATATTAATACTATCCCAACATGTTGTAACTTGAATAATCTACAATAACTTTTATGTTCTTTAAATATCAACAATATGATAGTTTTTAATATGTATTTTATATCTAATCATATTGTCTTTAAATATCAATAATATGATAGTTTTAATATGTATTTTATATCTAATCATATTGTCTTTAAATATCAACAATATGATAGTTTTAATATATATTTTATATCTAATCATGTTGTCTTTAAATATTAACAATATGATAGTTTTAATATGTATTTTATATCTAATCATATTGTGTCACGTTACAACTTACAAGTGTTTAGATATTTTATTTTATGTTGCAGATAATGATCTCCCGAAAATGTTTATAGACTGATAGACTGATAACATTACAAAGTCCTAGAGATCAATAAGTCTCTATTTCTTCACTTTTTCCTTGATGCTAAGATGACAGAAAGTTAATTGAATCAGAAAGGACTTTTAACACGACCAAAATCCCAAGTTTCACAACGACAAGCTACATTAATCATCACAAATATGCAAGACCAAACGCTAGAATTCAATGTAAAAAAAGGCAAGAATCTCTCCAATAACTGAAAACAAAGAGAACCATGGCAGAGCAATAAATGAAACCTCAACACAGAGAGTTATAACATCCCAGTGAACATGCAACTACTTTCAAATCATCCGCCAATTATCCACTAAGTTTGCCTCCTAATCAACAGAAAGCTCCCTCCGCTTGTACCGCACCATCACCTTCCCTTTGACACCAACCACCATTGCATTCCAGTCAATCTCAGGGAAAGGTGATACCAGCTCCAATTCAAAGTTCCTCAATAAATGGCTCCATATAGCCTTTATTTGCAGGTATGCAAAGGGTTCACCAAGGCACCCATGCCGACCACCACCAAAGGAGATATAGGAGAATGCCCCAGCTGCCTTGTCTTCTTCTCTTCCAGGAGCAAACCTATCAGGATCATAACTGTCCGGGTTCTTAAAAATATGAGGAAGCCGGTTTGCAAATGCTGGTGAGGTTGCAACGATATGTCCCTTCGGTATGTCATACTCTTTTCCCTCTCGAGTTGTCACACTAAAATCACTGTGTGAGCTGCGTAGGAGCATGATCAAAGGAGGGTGGAGTCTCAGTGCTTCCTTAATGCTTCGATAGAGGACATCCATCTCAGATAAGATATCATGATCAACTTTTTTCCCATGCTTTCCCATCAGGTTTTTCTGTTCCTCCAACACAGCAGATAGAAACTCCTTGTGCTTGAGAAGATAAGCCCCAGTCCAAGTGGAGGTGATTGAGCTGGTGTGTTGTCCAGCAAAAAGAGCAGCAATGAGCAAGCCAGTGACCTCAGAATCAGTTGTTGGGCGTCCATCTTTGTACTTTGAGTCAATGAAGCACTGCAACATGTCATTCTCTGAATTCCCACAAGATTTACGGGAAGAAATGATGTTAGCAAAGATTTCAGCAAGCTTCTTTCGAGCCTTGTCACGGCGGCGGTGAGCTGGGATAGGTAGGTATGGGAAAAGAACACTAATAGGTAACATTCCATTGTCAAGATCATGGAAAAGGGCAGACACATCATCAAAAAGCTTATTGCGAACTTCCCGACCAAGGAGACATCTACTGGCTGTCAAGATGATCAAATGTTCCAGCTCATACTTCAGGTCCACCTCACCACTTTCTCCCCATTTTGAGAAGTAGTCCTGCCCGGTTCCAGGATGAAGACACAAAATTTAGAACAAGTGTTGCTAAACTATGACATAACTTCAATCATCTCAAGTCCAAATACAGCACGCAAACCACTCACAACGATTTCACCACAGAGAGATGATCAAATTGCCAAACAACAGCCTTTCAGTACGCAGAATCTTTAACTTAGAAAAGTCGTCTTATTATGGAGAATAAATAGATAAGCTACCAGTCAAATTAATTCTCATCACAGCTAAGGAAGTTGACATATGATTCACATGATCACAACAACCAGCTTTGCGGGAATTTCATACACATCAAAGTCATATCAAATAAAATGGAATGGACATCTGAAACAGCTAACAGTTACTTTCTTACGACAAATTTATAACATTGTAAAAACCCCCCAACTAATCAAGTCCCTGCAATTAGTGATCTAACCATCATTAAAACAGTATTTTTCTTTTAATTTTGAGCAAATAAACTATCATATCCATCATGTTAGCTGAAATTACCTTTTTTTTATAATAAATGTTTTCATCACAATTTACAAGACATCATCAAAATGGCGAATGGCGGACAATTGGCTCTATGGCTGATATCATCAAGCTACCTTGTATTGATTAACATCAATATTCATACAAGGGAGGTCCATGATATTAGCTCTTGGCTCTGAAGAAAATCACAAAAACATGGAAGTAACGTAACAACATAAAACCTTTCAGGGTCTTCTCATATACAGTGCAAACATGTGAAAAACAGGATAAAAACAGTCCAAAACATAATCCCATCAAAAAGTGAATTTTTTTACCTCTGCTTCTGTAACCATCTGATCCACATATCCCTTCAACTTGTTCACTCTCAGAGACTCAGTGAAGAACCTGAACTGCTCTTGCCTTATCGAATAGTCCACGTCAAACACAACTCCAGGACCAAAAGTTGGCACATTAAACTGATACACTTCCTGCTGACTCAGCTCCGATTCCGGGGCCTTAAAGAAGTGAGCTGACACTTCAGGGCCAATCAAAAACGTAATCTTTCTGTTAAACAAGTTGACAGTGAAGACACTCCCGAGTCTAGGGTACTCCTCACGAAGCATTATAATGGGTCCTTTCAGGAACCGCACAAGGCTACCCACCAACGGCGGCCAACTCTTGATGACCGGCGGCAGACGCTTACTGGATCTGGGCATTAAAAGCGCAGAAATAAGCCTGCCCACCACAATAGTGGCCACAACGAATAAACTCACATTGAAAAACTTATTGTTCTCTTCCATGGGCAAATGGGTTCCGAGATTCAACTGAAAATCAACAGAAAAAGGAGAGATGTCATGAAACAAATGAGGCATTAGCAGAGATTTGTTAGATCTAAGCAATTAGGAAATA
>JANKKC010043428.1:0-11962 GCA_026225755.1 Bursera bipinnata
GTTAAAATTAGCACTTGATTAAAAAAAGCAAACCTCAGAGATCTTGTTGATGAAAATGATAAACTTGCTTTCTAGTTGAGATTATATCAAAACACAAGGGTACTATTTGAAATTGTCCCAAATATTAATATAAAGCTTTTGTTTTGCATTAAATAATAATAATAATAATAAAAAAGATGCATGCTTACAGTCAAGAATAGAATGTGCAAAGAATAGCTAACAGTATGCAATAAGAGTCATCAAGTGCTCGTACTGATAATCATAGGTCAGATGTTCGCCCTTTTTTATGTCACGAGTAGCAAATATGCCTATTCTTGTTTCACCATCAATTATCCTACAGAACAAATAAATTAAAACATGTAAGATTAGAAAATCAAGTAATATGGACATAAAATCAGCAATAAGGGTCAGCAGAGAACCATTTCTGCATCTCAGTATTGGGGCAGCAACTATGGTTTATGTATCTTGACTTGTTTCCTTTGTATGTAGCATCAATTACCATGTCTCGATTGATCTCACACAAGTAGAAGTTTGTTTCTCCACGGTGCTTCATTTTCCAAAGTCTTTCCTCGCAGGTTTTGTCATCAATAACTGCATCAGATAAGCTAAGCATGTTTTAATAGGTTACAAAAGTGATGACACTTAAGAAATGAAAAGTAAATTTAATGTGACAAGTTATAATTAAATGTCACCTTCACCGACGTATTCAATTACAAACTCCCCTCGTTTAATATCTTCATCTGCCACAATCCCGGATCCACATTTCTCAGTCTACAAGCAATACTTTATTTAAGTTCATATTTTGAGATAAAATACAAGTAACAACAACAGGCATAAAAGGAATGACATTAAACAAAAGGCAAATATTAGAACGTGAAAACAATATGGATGGATGCTTATAAAGAATTTAAAGAATAAAAATTTACCACAAGTAAAACCTTAATCATAATGCAGAAAATAAAAGGGAAACAAGGAAAAGAGAGAAATTACAGAATGAAATTCCAGGTCATCCCAATACCTTGCAGATAATATAAAAACCAAAAGAGCCTTCAAGAGAAGTTAAACACTTGTACCTTCACTAATTTCATTTTCTTCACAGGTCTTTGCTGGAATGGCTTGTTAAGGCATGAATCCCCACATTTGCAGCCTGAGGAGCAGCTAGAGAGTAGCATCCTGTATAATGAAAGTGATAACTTTTGATTGATAAGTTTATAAATAAGAGAGCTATAATTTATGCATCTGAATTTGAATTAATAGATGGGATGTTGTAAGGAAGCTAGCATACAGCATTCTCATAAATTTCTGTACAAAACATATTGTACATAAAGCCAAATGATAATTTCTCACCCTGACAACCAACTCCACTTAATTTAGATACATATTTGAGAACCACAACTACATCATATTCGCAAAAACCACAATTATGTAAATCATCATATAACAGAGAATCCATATTCAGTTAAGCTATATATCCATGATAACCCACCCCATGAATCCTACATGGACCACATAAGCGAATGCTAACCATATATTTATTTCCAATAGCATATTGGTGTTACAATATTTGCTCTAATAGTACTAGAGCATTATTATGCACCAAGCCAGAAGATGAAAATCAATCACAGTCTCCTTACAACACTAAAATCATCATAAAATAAAATAGAGCGAACCATGACTGACAAAGACAATTGCTTACCCACAATGGCAATCTCTATCACAAACACCAGAAGAACCTGGTGATGCGGTGCAAGAGCAGAATATGCCATCATCCTCAAGGCGCCTTTTAATCTTCTTCACGAGATATATGTCTTAAATTAGTCAATATCAACAACGCCAAAATCATCAAGAAAGAGAGAAATGGGGACAATTGAAAAAATCTGGAATAGTTGTAAAAAAAAAATTAAGAAATGAACTACAGAAATTAAAATCCAAAAATGGGTTTGCTGTTCTCAAGATCTGTAATAATATACCCAGTAAGGTTCCTTAAAACATGTCTATGATGGTAGATAAAACTGGAGGAAAAAATTTGTAATAATTTGCTTCATAACTATTGTAGATTTGATTTCAAAAACATCAAAATGGTGTTTTTCACAAACAATATCCAAATTCTCACTATACCACATAGAACCTAACCTCAAACAACAAAAGAGAGAAAAAGAATACAATCAAAATCAAGTATCAAAAAGGAACCATAAATTGAAATTCAATTAAAGAGGATACTGCGCTTAATGAAGGTGTAGGGCATAGGCTTAGATTTGATGAACCAATCTGGTAGCTCAAACTCAACGGGATTCCCAATCTCCTTCAACAACTTGTTAAACACATTCCCAATGCGGCCATTATCAGAATTCTGATAAAAAATATAAAATTACCCGAAAAAGAAAAAACAAAAACCAAATTCAATTTCAGTAGCAAATTAAATTAATTAGTTAGACACACCAAAAAGCGCGAGTAACAACAAAGAAGAAAAAAACCTTCTTAGTAGCAGGCATCGTAGAGTATAGTAGTACAACAATTGGCCTACACAACATGAAGCAACAACTTGCTTAGAATTCTTGAAAGCCTTCCAGTCAATTCATTTGGAAACGGTGAAATTAACGGAAACGCAGTGAAAGAGAAGAAGAAGAAGCGTGGTTACCTGAAGCAAGAAAACAGATCTCAGGTAGGAATCTTCTTCAATCTTGGCTTTTGGACATTGGGAGGGAAGTTTTTGAGTGTTGAAACACGATAAGTTTAACCACTGTACGGCTCGGCAGCCTTTATTCCTAACAATACGGGAATTTCACCTTGATGCTGCTAGTTTTTGGTTAAATATCATAATAATCCAAATATTTCAGAACATAACACTGAAACCCTAATATCACACTGCATTACTGGGGAGCTTTAGATTTGGTGACTACACCTAAAATTAAAAGAGTTTTAAAACTATGACCCTTATTATTTATTTATTTTTATTTATTATTTTCAAGACTAAAAAACTATTGAATTATAATATTTAAAACTATTAGTTTATTATTTATATTTGAAGTTCTAATTTAACTGATTCTCAATTATTTGTATATTTATTGGTATTTGATTTTTTTTTGTTGAAAACTAATTATAAGATAAATATATCTGATTGAGATATATTTATATAGATTCTTAAAATTTTTTATTCCAAAATACCCTTCTTAGTTTTAATTATTTTATATTCTATAAAAACAACGACAGTTTCTTCTAGAATAAAAATTTTTATAAATAACAATTTTAATAGAATTAAAAATTTATTAACAAGAACTTGAGAAAATTAAAAAAAATATTAAAATTATCATTATTTTTGAATTATATAAAAATATCATTGAATATTACATATATTAAATTATTTTTTGAATGACTTAAGTTTTCTATTTAAATTTATAAGATGATTGTTGAATAAGTTAAGGGTACTTTAGTCTTTCCATTTTAGGTTTTATTAAATTTAGGACGTTAATAATATTCTACGAAACCTTTGGGTTATTTTGAACAAACCCAGGGCTGTTAAAAAAATCCTCCTAAGAATTAACATGGTGGTGAGGACTGAGAAGGACGAAGTAATTTAAAAAAGTTACGTTTTGGGCTGGGCTTGTGTTCGTTGAAGGCCCATTATAACCTCGGTACACGTGTGCTTGTTAAACTCAAAAATCCAACATCGAACTAAAGGTCTTTTCTTCGGTGTTTCGATCGTTCTTTGCCTTGTAACAGAAAAATTGTTCAAGTTGAAGTTGAAGTTGAAGTTCATGCCAACTCCCAATCATTGATTTTCGTGTGCTTCTGGTAATTCAACTCTCTCTTGATTTATATATGTAATTATTATGCTATTTTATGCTCAATATTCATGTTGATTCCAGATCTTCCTTACAATTTATATCCTTTCTTTGCTTTTGATTAATTATTTTTGCAATTTTATTTATTAATTTCTCTTAGTTTCAGTAATTCAATTTTTTTTTTAAATTTTTTTCTTTAATTTCTGCCATCTGCAAGCTTATCAAACACACAATTGGTTCACGTCTCTGGTGATAATTTTCTGCTTAATTGGAACAAAAGTAATAAATTTGTGTTAAATTTTTATGTTATTTATTAGGGATTTGAACTTCACATGCTGAACTCGAAGTGTTTGGCTTTGGATTGGGCTGCAGGTGAAATTTTAAAACTTGCCTTTGCGTTAGCCTTTGCTTCTATAAGGCTATTGCTTGGCCTTATGCTGATGTATGACTAGGTAATGAAGGGTTTTCGTGAGAAGGGTTTTTCACCGAAATGTTCTTCTAAAATTACAATTGATACCCCAAATAGATCTTTGGCATCTGTTGATTCAGAGCCGGGATCCAGTGAGAGTAAGTTATCCAAGGCTTCCTTGTTATCAAGCTTCTTTACATCAGCTTTCTCAATCTTTGATACACGTAGTGAGGCGTCATCATCGAGTTGCGAGAAGAAGACATTTCATTGTAAAAGTAATGGGTGGACTGCAGCATTGAAGAGGGTAGTGTCTGCTGGCTCAATGAGGAGAATACACGACCGTGTACTAGGCTCCAGCAGGACTGGAATTTCTAGCTCTACTAGCGACATATGGCTTCTTGGTGTTTGCTATAAAATTTCACAGGATGAGTCCACTGGTGAAGGGGCTAGCAACGATGGATTAGCTGCATTCAACCAAGATTTCGCATCAAGGATTCTGATAACATATCGTAAAGGTTTGTATGATGATGTTTTGTCCTTTTAAATATGTAATTTGATTAGTAACCTGTGGTAAAATTTTTTTTTTAATGGTTCATCTACAGGTTTTGATGCTATTGGAGATACAAAGTATACAAGTGACGTAGGCTGGGGTTGCATGCTTCGAAGCAGTCAGATGCTTATTGCTCAGGCATAATTCCATTTCTTGGTGCTGCTAAACATTTTCAGATGATCAGTGTATAATTTATGTTAATCAGTCACAAACTCATGATATTATTTCTTGCTTTAATTGTGCTATTTACAGGCATTACTTTTTCATCATTTTGGGAGATCTTGGAGAAAGTCTTCGAACAAGGTAGGATTATTGGTATTGAATATGGCTTCACTTTGTTCAGTTATGACTTATGATATTGTATTTAAATTTAGATGAACTATTATAACTAGAAACTTTTTTTTCTGAGATATTGTAGTCTTCTTAATCATAATCACCTAGTAAGTATGTTGCTTTCTAATTTTGCAGCCATTTGATCCTGAATTTATTAAGATCTTGCATCTTTTTGGTGATTCTGAGGCATCACCTTTTTCTATTCACAATCTTCTTAATGCTGGAAAGACCTATGGCCTTGCAGCTGGGTCATGGGTTGGCCCATACGCCATGTGTCGCACATGGGAATCCCTAGCGCGCTCTAAGAAGGAAGAAACTGGCCTTGAATGCCAGTCACTTCCCATGGCTGTTTATGTGGTTTCTGGTGATGAGGATGGGGAGAGAGGTGGAGCTCCAGTTCTCTGTATTGAAGATGCCTCTAAACATTGTCTGGACTTTTCAAAAGGTCTAGATGACTGGACCCCGATTCTTCTACTTGTTCCTTTGGTTCTTGGACTTCACAAAGTCAATCCCAGGTTTGCCAGTTTCTGAAATGAACCTTTTTCTCGGAGTTATTAGCAGAGAATATCTGAAGTAGGGACCATGCTAGTAGTTGCAATTAAATTGCCAAAAGTAGAGGTTGCTTAAATCTCTCTAAGAGGATGATACTAAGCATGTTATTAAATGGATTCTTAATTTCAAGGATGCTTCAATTAATGTTAGCTTCTTTCAAAGGTTCAACTTCAAGGTAGATACCTTAGGTCAGTGAATTGATTTCTTATGGGCATGCATCTTTGGTGGATTGTGAGTATAAGGATATGTCCTTCAGTTTAATTTGGATAACTATTTGGTGGATGTCATTTCAATTTGCTTGACCCACTGCATAATTACTCTTCTAAAACGGTTTGGTAGGCTAATTCTTATTACGGTCTTATTGTTGGTGAATCCAAGTTATTCTGGAACTGATGAATTTTGTACTGGCAATAATTATTGTGGACTCTAGTTTTATGTATGTTGGGTGACCTGAGTCCAACAGTAGAATGATACAGGCAATATTTGGAAGACATTTGGATATAATTTTTGCCTTATGCATTCTGTCCAATTGCATTTTCTGCTTTGAAAATAGAATGATTTAAAATGAAAAATTTAAAGAATCAAATACCCCTCAGTGGGCTGTGAATATATAAACTTTATTTTAGCTTCTGCAATATGTTTTTAACAGTCAGAGTTTTGTTACCATCAGGTACATTCCATCATTGCAGATGACATTCACCTTCCCCCAAAGCCTTGGCATTATGGGTGGTAAACCTAGCGCCTCGACTTACATTGTTGGAGTGCAAGAAGAGAGCATTTTTTACCTTGATCCGCATGAAGTTCAGCCGGTAAAGTTTAAATCTTGCTGTTCTATTGTTATGAGTCAGTAACTTATTAAAATTCATCAGTTTTATTTGCGTTCTTAGATAGTTATATAGTACTTTAGAAAAACATATTGTTGAGTGATTTACAATCTTCTCTTTAAGTGTTGACAAATTTAATAAAAGTTAACACAAGTTACCTTATTCATTAGAAAATTCTCAGTTTGCTGGATTGCAGACCATTTAAATTATTGGATGGCATTTAAGTATCCATGTATCGTTATTTGTTTGATTCTTGAGAGCACTTATGGGGTGAAAGAATTATAGAGTAACTTCACAAAAGCAATTCAGGAGAAAGGGAGGGTTAAGTGCTGATGTTGATGGATATACAAGCTTTTAAAATATTGATATAGTAATGAATATTAATGATGATGTTGGAGAAGCCGGTTGTACAAAGTGAGAAACTGTTTGATAAATGCATAAAACAAGTGCTAACTTCTCACTTACTAAGTACATAACATTTGAGTTTTAATTTTGTTAATTTTCACTATAATTTTGTTACTGAAGAACATGTGCTTGCTATCATATGCATGGACATCTATCATCATAGATTTTTTTTTATTTTTTTAATATCAATTCTTCAATGAATGGCTAAATTTTATATATTTAACTATGACAAAGTATACAAACAGTAGAGATGGAAATGGAGATTCTGAAAAAAAGAAGTCCTTTGTTCTCTTAAGTGGTTTGCTTAAGTTTAAGCGCACTTGGTTGGTTATGATCCTGCTTTTCCACCATTGAATGAAGGTCTTAATATAACATGATTTAAAATACTAATAGCTGCCTGATGCTATTTAGTCAGGTTTGGTGTGTGGTATGATCAATCCTAATTTTCCTATATTGTTTATCCTTGACATGTTAGCGCATTTTGGATGCCTTTCAGTTTAGTCTTGCTCAGATGTGTTACCTTCTTCTGTTTTGAGTTCCATTAATTCATGAATTAGAGCTTGACATGAGCCTTATTTCTTTTAATTAGGATGTATAACAATTTTCTGAGGGTTTTTTTTTTWTATTTTTTTTATAATTGGTTAAACGGTTCTATTTCTCTGATTATCTAATAGTTGGATGGTCGATGATTTTGTATTCTCTGCTTCTCTTCTCTCACTCTTTCTCTGCCACTCATAGCTATTAAAGGAATTCGCATTTTAGATTCTTTCGCATTTTAGATTCTGCGTTTTTCTGTTTTGGATGGTGGTTGATTATAATGTTATTGCACTTTGAGTTTATTGTGTAATATGAATCCTAACAGCAGTTTATTTAATTGTGGCTGGCTCTCAGATGGTCAATATCAGTGTGGATAATCCAGAGGTTGATACTTCATCTTACCACTGCGAGTAAGTGATTTTCTTCATTTTAGCTTCTGAATTTATTTTCAAATCATTATTGCCTTTTCTTATTTTTAACATTTGAATAATTGCTTCAGTGTTGTAAGGCATATTCATCTGGACTCGATCGATTCATCTTTGGCAATAGGATTTTATTGTAGAGACAAAGGTCGCTCCTTTTTGCTTTTTCTCTTATTATTATTATTATTATTATTATTGTTGTTGACTGAATTGCATGATTTTATTTGTTGTAGCTTAGAATTAGAACAAAGCTTTTGTTGAATATGGTATCCTTTTTCTTCTCCTTTTTTTGGTTGGCAGATGATTTTGATGATTTCTGCTCCCGGGCATCCAAGCTAGCCGATGAATCAAATGGTGCTCCATTATTCACTGTCACACAAACTCATAAAAAACCAGTCAACCATAGTGATATATTGGAAGATACTGGTGGGATTCGAGAGGATGATTCCTTAGGTGTGGTGCCCATGAGTGATGGGGAGGGCAATCCACATGACGATGACTGGCAACTCCTTTGAGTGGAAATTACTTAAAGTTGAAAGCTACTGTGTTGGAATTTGTACATGGTTCTCCCTTCTTATTTGTATTGGTAATATACCCAAATTTGACCATGCCTCTCATCAGTACATCCACAACCTACCCACGAATTCATTTGGCTGGTGATTCTGTTCATTATCTTGGAACTTGTTGAATTCAACATGTGTAGAAAGTACATTATTTACGATTCTTTTTTCTGTTAATTACTCTTGATTATACCACTGACCAAATATTTATGTTGTAAGAAAAGTGCAAGTAGCCATTTAGATTGTTACTTAAACTATTCCTTTAGTGCTGCTGCTGCAATTCTTTGCTTCTCTAAATATATTTCTCTTCAGTTATAGCTTATAGCATACTGCTACTTATCATAGCTGATGTTGCGATACAAGCCACCTCTTCAACAAATTTCACATGCGGACGGTTGAAATGTGCTGTTCTCTTTTTTTATTTTAGTATGATATCTTTATAGAAGGCGGTGAGAGTGGGAATGCGCACATTCCAAGCTGACTTGCCGTGCCTACTTACCTTCCCTTGAAGCAGAGCATATATTTGAATGGTACAAACAATAACTTTATCTTGAAACTCTCATCCGAATTGTATAACCAAATCCAATATATCAAGTGTTTTGAGGGAATAAATGCACCAAACTGTCAATATCATGTATCCTATCCAGTACAGACTTGATAAGAGAATAGAGCAGAGCAATGAAAGTAAGACAAGTTGTTAAATTGTTATCCTAAACCAAAACTAAAAGTCAATAGCACGTGGTCACTAATTACTGAGCTTGGAACAAATTTTGTGGCAAAAACCCATATCCATCCGGTACATAATAACAGTACATGACCAGAGTCAACGACATGGTGTGAATAATAATTGGTAAAGTTTGAAGTACCCAAAAATCACAAAAGTTTACATATATTCCATATCTGCGGAAAAGCACCGACATGTTAAAGAAAGTAAACTAACTACTCATACTATTACTAATCTAATTTCATTTCTCTCGCCCAACCCTAATCTAAACTTCGATTAACCTCACTTGGAAAAACAAACGAAAGAGGAAGCCTTGTTTCTTAGATAACAAAGTAAGAGGCAGAGTATGGAAATCCAGAAAACCCAGCAGGCATGTGTACATGTACATGATTCCACTTGGTGTTGTCACCACTTCTATTGTCTCTCTGCATTATGAACGCGCCTTCCCCTTCACATTCATTGCATGATGATGCTGATGAACACGATGGTGATGATGCTCCCCTGACACCAGTCATAACAAATACCCTTTGTAAGCCATTTCCAAGTGTGGTCACACTAACACAGGGAGATATCCCAGTTATAGAATTGGGAAGTTGAACAACTGAGCTCACAATTTTCCACCTTTTCTCCCTGTCCTCATACTCCATTGGCTCTGCTGTTGCTTCCCCATTTTGTTGTTGTTGTTGATTTTTCAGTAGCTGTTGTTGTTCTTTTGAGAAGAAGCACAACCATTGGTATTGGATTCCATTGGTAGTACGGCTAGAAGTGTCTGTGATGGTGCTACCTCTGGGGCTTATATTAGGAAAAGGCCAAAGGCCATCAATTTTTGACCAAGTCCCAGTTGCAGGATCATAGCACTCAACATCAGACCGAAACCTTCCTTGACTTTCAGTGCCATATCCACTCACAACCCAGAACCTGTCATCCCCTTCCCAAAACAGCCCTTGACACTCATCCCTCTCCTCTTCCATCTCCGCCAACATCCTCCACTCATCCGCCTCCACATCATATACTTCTGCTGATTTCAAAGCATTCTTTTGACTGTCATGCCCTCCTGCAACATACACTCTGGAGCCCCCCACAACTGCACATGCAAAGAAAGATCTTGCCACTGACATGGGGGCTCCTCTTCTCCAACTGCCGCCTTTGATTATATCAAGGACATACACGTCCGGGACTGGTTCAAGCGTTGCAGGGTCCCAGCCACCTAACAGCAATAATTTTCCTGAGGATTGAAGTGCCAGGCAGTGACAGAACATTGGAATGGCACCAAATTTTGGCCTTATCCTTTGCCAGGTCTGGTTGGTGGCGTTGTAGATGGTCAGGCCATATTGAGGGCTGTGGATCTGCTGTTGTTGTGGCTGCTGCTGGTCTTCCCCTTCTTTCTTGTCGCTGTTCATCCTGGAATGGTCAGGAATGATTTGGATTGAATCATTTGGTGGTGAAGATGGGAGAGGTTGGATTTGGCAGACAAGATGCTCAGCTGTGCCAGACCTGAGCCTTTCATGATAGAATGAAGAGCTGGAAATCAAGTTTTTCCAACTGTGGCACACTGATTTCATATCAGAGTGGAACTTGTAAGGCACCCTTATCAAGCACTCCATGGCTATCTCATCAGGCAGACCTGGAATCAAGTTTTGCACTTCCTGCAGCTGCTGCTGTTCTGCAGGTTCTTCTGTCATTTTCATCTCTTGATCCCCACGTTAGATCGAAAATTGAGAAACTTGAAAACAGTTTAAGATGATTATTGAGCTTGTGTGTGAAGCTATATTGTGGTATACATGATGAGGAAAAACTACACACATATATATATACAGAGAGAGAGACAGTGAAACCTGACCTTTGGGTGTATATTGGATTAGCATTGCGCTGTCTACAACAAGATTTTATTGTATCATCTGTAAAATCTATAATTTTTTTTTATTTTCATTTTTTATTGATATTTTCAATAGGATTGTGGATGATATTGAACTTGTCATCATCGTATAACTGCCTTTTTTTTTTTTAAATTAATTCTGACGCCAGATAAATTAGAAGAAAAATCTAGTCTATGTTATAATTATGACAGTGAACAATGAGTTGCTGCAGCCAGGACAGGAACCATAATCATACAATATTAATAAACAAATATAACAAAAGCATATTTGTGCAAATTTTCCATTATGTAACCTTCCACTAACTGTTAACACTTTCTTTTCTTAAGTTGGGTTCTGCACGTAACATAGAACTCTTGAATGTGATTGATCAAATGGTTTGGTTTCATGGAATCTTACAACGCAACAAAGTAAGTTAAAGTAGCTAGTAGTTTTCAGCAAATGGAACACTTTTTTTTGGTGCAAAAGCTGCATAGCCATTATGAGCCTACTCCAAAGTGGTGATATGTATTCTAGAAGGCTTTTGCCTACTCCAAAGTGGTGATATGTATTCTAGAAGGCTTTTGCCTACTCCAAAGTGATGATACGTATTTCTAGAAGGCTTTTGTGTACTTGTGGTTGTGGGCATGTGTTAGGTTTTCTTATTTTCTTTCTTTCTTTCTAAGAATGGGCATGGGAAGGGAATAGAAGAGAAGACCATTCTAAACAAAACATTCTAGCTGTGGAACAAGTTGGCATATTTTTTTAATTTTTATCTTTCAAGTTTTCATCATTTTCAACCTTCCCTACACTCAAGGTTAAGTCAAGTTAGTTGTTTGTTATTAGCATTATTGGCCATGTGACTTCTAGTATTATTGAAAAGTTAGCTTGTTACTAGCTATAGCAAGTTTATTCCTTTAAAATTAGGCAGCCAACACAAACAATTCATATACCCATCTATGTTCTTTTTTTCTTATTTTTTTCTAATTTATTTAAAAGATATAAAAAAAA
>JANKKC010043429.1:0-11966 GCA_026225755.1 Bursera bipinnata
TTTATTATTTTTGATATATCAGAGGGGTGTTTATGATATTTTTTATGAGTTTTACTACAACACCGTTAAATATAACTAACGGTACTATATAAATTTAGTGGGGTGATCAGTATTGGTTTAAAATTTAGTGCCATGATAAGGTTAACTAAAAATTTAATGGAGGTTGATTACCCTTTTTTATGGTAAGTTGGTAACATTTTTTTTTTTTCCAAATACTTGAAATCATTTTCCGAAGAGATTTGACGTGTTAATCTCTTATACGATGAATCAAACTTGTCCTACAATTTCTTTGGTGTAGTGACCCAATCCTGCGCGGTGGAAGCGTCACAAGATTGGCAGCTTGCAATGCGGCCCCTTTATCCAACATCTCCACAATTTCAATTTCCTCGTAAGTATTTGTTGGTGGGCGGTTTGGAGGAGGCTAATGTTTTTAATTCTAAATATGAAATTGCGTTACAACAGAATAAATATAAAATAAGTACGGAACAAGTCGAACAAATACAAAGGAAAAATGATTACAGATCCAAGCGATGATTAGTTTGTTTAACCAAACCCACTTAGCCAAGTGCAACTTTACTTTCTCACAATTCCCTTTCAAGGTATTAAAAATGTTTTGATCTCATCTTCATACTTCCTTTCTTGTTTGATTTGCTTAAGCTCAACTGCTTTGTTATCATTCACTCTTTGTTTGTTGATCATAAGGGTATTGGCTTTTCTGAATTGAAGTGTCTACTTTGGTTGACTTTTTTGTTTTGATCAATGGATTTCTTGATGTGGGTTGTCTTTTGTTTGCTTAGTTTCAGTTCTCTCTACGTATTAATTGGTTTGAATATTCTTCAGCAGGCTAGACAAATGGCTCGTTCCGCTATAGATGAAGTTTCGGATTCTGGGTCTTTTATGAGAAGTGCTTCAACATTTCGCAACTTTATTTCAAGAGACTCCAATTCCCCGTTTCCACCTGAATCCGGGAGGTATCATTTGTACATATCATATGCTTGTCCTTGGGCCTCCAGGTGTCTTGCTTACTTGAAGCTTAAAGGTCTTGAGAAAGCCATCAGTTTCACGGTTGGTGAATCATGTAATTTAATGTAAGAATTTTCTTGAAGTTAACCTCATGTCGAGATTTTATTTTTTTTCGCAGTCAGTTAAACCCATATGGGAAAAAACAAAGGAAGGTGATGAGCATAGAGGATGGATTTTTCCCACTACAAATACGGAGGAACCGGGAGCTGAACCTGACTCTTTCAATGGAGCCAAAAGTATAAGAGATTTATATGAGCTTGCAAGTACAAACTATTCTGGGAAATTCACAGTTCCTGTATGTTCACTTCCACCCTTCTGTTACTTTCTGTTCCCAAACTTTGAAAATCTGTTTAAGTTGTGTGAATGATTGTGTAAAAAATAGGTTCTATGGGATAAGAAGCTCAAGACAATTGTTAATAATGAGAGCTCGGAGATTATCCGCATGTTTAATACCGAATTCAACGATATAGCCGAAAATGCTGCATTGGATTTGTATCCTTCTGACCTGCGAGATCAAATTGATGAGACTAATGAGTGGATATATAGTGGGATAAATAATGGTGTTTACAAATGTGGGTTTGCAACAAAGCAAGGGCCTTATGATGAAGTAAGAATTTTCGTCCCAGAGTAGTCTTCAGGTCTTTAAACAGATTTACAATTGACATTTCTGTTATCTACTATGCCATTTAAGAATCTTCATTTATCCTTTCTGCAGGCTGTGAAACAGTTGTATGATGCCCTGGACAAATGTGAAGCAATACTTGGCAAGCAACGATATATATGTGGAAAGAGGCTGACTGAAGCAGATATTCGGTTGTTTGTCACCATTATCAGATTTGATGAGGTATACTTATTAAATTTAAAAAGTACTATAATAGCTTCATCTTCTTTTTCCTTCCTTTTTTCCCTTCCACCACATGATTTTTAGACAGCCAAAAGGTATGTTAATAGCTTTGAATCCTGGCTATTAGTATGAGAGATTTATGTAGGTGTATAATCTAATTTTAAAAGCTGAACTGGTCCATTTTGGTGTTCAAAATAGGAGCTTATTGTATATTTACTTGTTCAAAGTAGAGCAACAGTGTTGTAGTACATCTCAAGAGAAATTCATTACTTTGACTGATTACATCACTAGTCAGTGTCAGTCAATACATGGTCATTACAAATACTCTTCGATTCTCAGCACAATTGTATGTAATGGTTATTTACTATTTACTATTTTATAGACCTTGTTTGATAGTGTTATTATTTCCTATTTTGGTGAAAAGGAGATAGGAAGCAAATTTTGGAATTGAAGGTTGCAGATGGTTTCTGCAAATTTTATCATCCTTATTTTAACTCTGAACTACTTTGAGGAGCATATGTGAAAGCTGTTGTAAAGTTTTCAAGTTACTGACCTATTATATTCATCTAGGATCATTCTTTTCTCACAGGGATATGCCCAAAATGTCTAGAGTAATCTGGGCAGTAATGTTCAGTTGTTCTTGCAAAGACGGGATTTGAGGAAAGTGGTGTCCTCTTATTCTCTTTTTGGCTTGTTAAACTGGTCAAATCTACTTCCTTGCACACACGCACACTCACACGCTAAATGTGCAAAAAGCTGTTTATATTTCTGGATGAAAAGTGCAAGAGTTGATAATTGACAATAGGGGTGATGACCAGTAACATCTTACATCTCGGAAGTTTCTGAAAATTATGGTCACATAAAACAGAAGTGAAAATCAGGATCATTTGCCAGTATCGCATTGCTATATTTATGCTTGGTCGAGCTTAAGCGTTACGGAACTCTCAAATATTTAGTTGCTCTCCTATTTTTCATATAATCTTAGGGGTTTGAGCTTTTTTATGTTTACAGGTTTATGCAGTTCATTTCAAGTGCAACAAGAAACTATTACGGGAGTTTCCAAATCTGTTCAATTACACGAAAGACATATATCAGATCCCTGGCATGGGTAGCACAGTCAATATGCAACACATCAAGCGACATTACTATGGAAGCCATCCTTCTATCAATCCATTCGGGATCATTCCTCATGGCCCAGATATTGATTATTCTTCTCCCCATGACAGGGAAAGGTTTTCTACATAACACCAGTATTTACCAGAATCCAAGATAAGTTTGTTGCCTTTTATTTCCAAAGTCTTCACTGTTGAGATAAGCTGATTTCAACTTTCAAGTGTGAGGGGACCTACATACACTCTGTGATGTTGTCGTACTGTGTTGTTATAAGCTGTTTTTTGCAATAAAGAAATAAAGAGCTATATGTTTTACCATTTGCAGACTTACACATAAGCTTTAATTTGTTGAAGGCCTTGAGAATTTAGGCCAGTATAATCTTATTTTATAATAAACATGTTGCATAATTTGTGGAGATATTCCATTGTTTAGTGTTTCTATTTGTCCATGCATTGTAACAATATTCCACTGCCCATACTCTTACTAATACTGGATATATATTGTCTGCACTGTCCAGAAGCTTATTTTTCAGGGAGCAACTCGGAAAATATCTAAGCAAAAATTCTGGATATAAAAATTGTTGTTGCTTGTGGTGCACTGCTAGTAAAATATCCAGGTACGGTTAAGTTGGGGACCGGTGCTTTGTTGTATGAAGATGTCTAAAAATTCCCAATTTTTATTGAAGGTATTAAATTAATTAAAAAAAATTAAAAGGATGAATTAAATATTAGACTTAAGGAATTCCTACATCTTTGTATAAGTATACATTAAGTTCATAAAAACTATTTAATTTGATTAGGATTTAACGTAACATGATGAAAGAAATTAATTTCCATATAAAGTTATAGTCTCTTATTTAGATTTTTCTATGTCTTTATTCCTAAATTTGTCCAGGGATATATTAGTAATAAAACTTATCTTAAAAATATTGAAGGCATTTTTCAGTATGAATGACATGAAAAATATTGAGATAAACTTGTAACGCTGATGAGTAAATGATTTGTAACATTTTCAGTTTATATAATTTTAATGTGTGATTTTAAGTTACCCCTTGAATATTACAATTTTCAAATTAGACCAATATGCTTTTGTAAGTATACCATTGAAATTGAATGTCACATATTTATGCTAAATACTATTAGTTCGTTGCAACGTCTTACAATATAAATCAGCAAAAATAGAGACATTGTTTTTTATAGATATTTAATAAGCAAATGAAAAAGTCAATAAATTATTTTTGAAGAATTTTAATAATATGTGTTGAATGCAAATCATAAGTCTACACAAGCCCAAAGTGGGCCCAGAAAAGATATAAAAAAACCCATCAAATAGAAGAACAGGGCAAAGGCTACCAAGCCCAACGGTTTGAAAACTCAAAACAAAATGGGGAATTTAAAAGTAACCAAATTTGAGAGGGGTCTTTAAAAAATAACCACTCTCATGATTTTCTTTTATTTATCTAATCAAACCCAGGTAAATGATAATTATATCTCGATAAGTAAAAATGATTATCCGACAAGTCAAAATGATGGTCCGGGAAATCAAAATGACGGTCCAAGAAAGTCAAATAATGTTTCGACGAATCAAAATGATTGTCTGATAAGTTAAAAGGACGGTCTGACGAATAAAATGATGGTCTGAAGAGTAAAATGATTGTCCAATGAGTAAAATGACTATCCAGCAAATCAAAATGATTGTCCAATAAGTTAAAATGACAGTCTTGTGAGTCAAAATGACTGTTTAGTGATATAAAATACTATTCAACGAGCCAAAATGACTATCCAATGAGTCAAAATAATTGTTCGATAAGTCAAAACAACTATCCGGTGAGTCAAAATAATTGTCCAGTGACTCAAAATGACTGTCTAACGAGTTAAAATGACTGTCCTGTGAATTAAAATAATTGTCCGACGAGCTGAAATAACAGTCTGATAATCTAAAATGACTGTTCGGCTAGTTGCTATGACTGTCTGATAAATTTTTTGGTGACTGTCTGATTGGAAAATATTAGAATGGGAAGATGTGTTTATATATTATACATGGAATAGTATAATGATCATAAAGCTAGAAATATATTGAAAAAAAAAAATAAAGACCATGGTTATTTTTCAAAGACACCCCTTCAAATGAGTTATTTAGGCAAATTAGGCAAATTTTCCAAACAAAATCTCAATCAAAGGCTTATCAAATCACACGACTTTGTCCTAGGTTTCTCGTATCTAATCCCTATAATTAGGGAAGTGGATATCACGTAATAATAGGGATGACAATGGGTAGGGTATACTATTATTACTTTACCTTGTCCTTTTAAAAAACTTTAGACTTATATCCTACTTATACCCGTCAAGGGTCAAAACTTTCAAACCCCTATCTTACCCATATACATTAATGGAGAGTATTTCTATTCAGCCTCCACTTTTTATCTCATAAAAGAACGAATAAAAAATTCATATATATATATTCTTCAATGTGATAAGCATGTATTATTTCAAAGTGTTTGAAAATCCTTCTGTTTTAAGAAGCTTACTAAACGCAAACCATTGCAATTTAAAACAAGTAAAATACTTTAAAATTTGAAAGTCTTCAACATCGGAGTTTGGATTTTAATGAAAACCAAAACTTGAAAGTCTACAGAGTCTGGATTTCATTAAACTTCGGTTAGGTTGTCTATGAAAACCAAGGAGCTAATGTCTCATGTCGTTAAACAGCCAAGGAGATTTAATTAGACTCATATGTACGACATGTGAAAATTAGATGGAACTCGTTTACAATTTCAACGAAATTCGATAACAAATCAATTTATATTATGAACTTTTCAATATTTTGGTTATCAAGGAAGAGGGAGGGGAAGGTATTCAGAGAATATTTTAAGATGCGATTATCATTGAAGGATCCCAAAAGGACTTTTGAACCGCTCAAAAGACGGATCACTTTCCATAGAGAGGATCTTGGGTATTTAAATAAAATTATCAAAGAAGAAAATTACATTTTCTTTTAATGACACTTTCTGAACCATTGTCTTCCGGTTTCTGATATATGATTGTAGTTCAGTAAAGGCTAAATAGATGGGTGTTTATTAAGAGAATAAATGTTATGCAATCACAAGACTGACAGGGAAACATATTACAATACAAAGAAGGGAAGTTATTGTTTAATTAGAATAATTAGGGTTATGATCTATATATACCCTAAGGCTAGTATTGAAATTTCCATATATTCAATCTAATTAAATTTAAAACCCTTCCATGTTTTGTTCTGCAATTTGATTTAATCAAATTGTGGAATATCTTTTGAAAGTTCAAGAGTGACTAGGGTTTCTTTTTAGGGTTAAGGCTCTTGTAATGAAATTATAAGAAAGCCTATCAAATCTTAATGAACCATTGGGCCACCCAATGTATAAGTCCAACCCATACAATAAGCCTAGACTAATATCCAGCCAAAGATCAAGCGTTGTATGAGTCCAAACCATACATAAAACCTAATATCATTATTTCACCCATATTATTAAGTGAATTACTCTTTGATTCTAATTTAATACCAAAACTATATCAGATAAGTCCAATTAAATCAAAATCTTTCCTCTTAGTCCATATAGAGAAGCCCAAATGAATCAGACAGCTACTAGAGGACCTTATGAATATATTTAATTGTAAGCTCTAAAGGATCTGACTCAATACCCTTTTATCCCATAAATATAGTGGGCTTTGTCCATTAACTCTAGTTCATTCCATTATAAGCCTAGAGTTACATTCTTGAATTAAATACTTTTTTTATCAGAAAACTTAACAATTTAGTTCAATTAAATTATTTTTTTAAGTTTATCTATTGAGCAACAGAATTCATAAATACACTCATAGAACACTAATAATTGAAGCTATGTTAAAAGTACCGTTTTACTCTTCCAATTATGTCTTTGCCTTTGAGACTAGTTTTTCATCGAAAAATTTACTCTAACCCCTAGATAAATTTACCTCCCAAAAACAACACTTATCCCCCAAAATTTTTTAAGGATAAGTGTTAGTTTTTGGAGAACAGTGTTAATTTTTGGGAGATAAGTGTTAGTTTAGCAAAAATCTGGAGCTAAGTATTTTCTCAAAATTTATCTGGGGAGTTAGAATAAATATTCCATTTTTCATCTAATAAATAAGAATTAGTTTAATGAAGTTTTTTTATTAAACACTTGCCTAAGATTCATAATTCAAAACCTTGTAAAACTCTCAAGAAAGTATCTCTTAAATCTTACAAAGTTATGAATTCCATACCTATAAAATAATATTCTCTATCTTCCAGATCTTACAATCTCAACCAGCCAAAATATTGACTTTTATGCGAAAAGTCTTATTTTCTATTCTAATCAAATATTGTAGTCTCCAAGTCAAAGGTATGCTACCTACTCAAGATTAAGATAGGTATGCCTAAGTTGTTCTGGTGTGTAATTTCTATGTTTCAGTTATGATGTTTATGTTGAACCATAAGCTTCATATGACCCTTGTTCAATGTATTTAAAATACACAAGTGTTTTTACCCTAAAGTTTCTATTTTATTGATTTGAGACCCATCATCCCCACAGAGGCAAATAATACAATAATTTTATCCAAATAGAGAGCCCACCTTATTTATAGGTTGTAAACTTAATCCGAGTTATGATAAAGTTTTAGGTCTCAAATATATAACTACCTCATATAACTATAAAATTTATCATTGTTTTAACTCTGAATCCTTGATTACTGATGTATAAGAGATATGAGATAATGCTTCTGTAAAAACAACATTTTATTTATTATCACAATAGTTATTTACAGAAATATATCTTACTCTTATGGTATATCTTTAATCATCCTCTTATACATTAATTTGTCTCCATTAAACACTAAATTAGAGAAGGATGGAATGTGATGGAAAGATATGAAATTTTATTCATTAAAAGAGATGATAAGAAGCATTATTTAGGATTTTAATAACATAGATTTATAAATGGGGTCTATTGAAATAAAACATGGGAGCTGAATATAATCACTTATTAATAAAATATTTAACCTTACCAATTTATAAAATGGTACCTGTAGGGTCTGACCACTATATTTAATTTAATTTTGTATTTACTTAATTAATTTATTTTGTATTTAATAAAATATTGTACGTATCATATTACTTTAATAAAAAGACTAAAAATATTAGTTTTGTGATAAATTAACTTAATTATGAAAAAACACATTACAAATTCACAAAACAACAGTAACAATTTAATTACATTGAACAATTTATCAAAGTTAATTCAATCACAATTCGCAGGACCTTATAATACAAAATCATAATGATCTAAAGGTAAAATAAAGTTAAACTACATTTCATAAATATTAGTCCATTATACATGACTAAACAAAGCCAAAAAGATACATACATGACTAAAAAAAAGACCAAAAACACTATCTTAAAAGTAATGGTCAAAGCCTTCATCCTCTTCTTTTGGTAGCTCATCCATCACGATTTTGATCCCAACTCCTACAACATGGAACAATGAAACAAAGGTTATTAAATTTATTATCAAATGTATTTCAAATCATATATTTGTAAACAAAGCAAAGATGATAGTTAAATTACCTCACCAACATTTTCATCATCTCCATCTTTACCATATTCTCTAACAACCTGTGTTGAAGAATATGAAGATAATAACAAAATAAAAGAAATGAGTTAAAAAGAATAGTGCAATGAAATAAAGAGTAATGAAGATTTTAATTAATATAGTTATTAATTTATTATTATATTTTCATCTTTTGTTAGTGACCAATTTTGTGAAGACATCAAGGCTTCCAAGGTCTTTGTATAAAGCCTAGTATGATGTGGACTGACAACTCTACCACCAGTATTGAAAGCAGACTCAGGATGCAACAATAGACATGGAAATGATTAAAATATCTTTAGCAACATTATGCAAATTGGGATATTTGGTCGGGTCAGCTTCCACCTACTCAATATGTCAAACTCAGAATCAAAAGATCTTGGTATACATGATTGTGTTAGCCAAATAAAACTCTTAACTCTTAACTTCTTATCGCTATTAGTGGTATGATTATTAGCTTATAAATCATATCTTTCCCAGTTGTCATATTTTGTCGAGTTCTTGAGTACAGTGCCTCTACTTGGGTCTGAAGTAGTTAAGGGGTCATTAGATTGATAAGCTTCTCCATTAGACCTATTGTTTGATTTTGTATTTTATGCCAGTTCATAACAAAAAGAACCATTTTTTCAATTTTATTTGTACAATCGTTTCTATAAAGCAAAGGAAAATAGTAATCCATTAATCTTTTTCTTTAAATCTTAGGTCCAAAACAGTTGCCACAACCATCAATCCATTAACAACACTCCAATAATATTCTTTGACACGTTTGATGCCATTGTCTTTATTTCAGAGTTGCCGGAATTGATCCGCTCAGAAATAAACATTTTTATCTCAAAGATTTTTGGAAAGTATAAAGTAGCAGTGGGATATTTGGTCCCAAAATGGTATGTAGCTAAAAGAAATAGAAAGAAGAAGAAGAAGAAGAATCCAAATAAGAAGAAAGATTTCTGCAATTGAGAAAGAGAAGAAGAATGTTATGTATTTTTTCTACTTTTTAACCAACTATGCTGCCAGCTATATACTCTCTCCATCATTACAAATTTCTCTCACTCTCCTCATTCTAGAATAACAAAAGAAATAATAGAATCAACACATGCTCACATACGTGCCTTCTTTTGACAAGACGCAGCGTATTCAAAACAAACTAAATATCTTCGCAAGCTTGCATCAATACCTTCCCCTTAATTTTCCTTGTCCTCAAGGAAAAAACTCAGGGAATCTGATCTTTATTTCTTCTGCAAATTCCTAGGTAGCTTCAGCAGGAGACTTCTCTGCCCAATGAATCAAGAACTGAGTTGCAACTTCATTACGTCGTTTAACCACACGATGATCTAAAATTGCTTGAGGAAAAAGTGTGGCTTGTGTTGGAAATTGTGGAAGTATTATGGAGGCCAAAACTGCAGCATGAACAGGATGTAGCAAAGAAACATGAAAGAAATTATGGATTTGAGCATCTACGGGTAATTGAAGCTTGTAAGCCACCTTTCCAATTTGGTCTAATACTTGAAAGGGGCCAAATAACCGTGGTTCCAACTTCTGATTACCGCTGTGCATGCTCAGTTGCTTATAACTTGCAACTTGACATATACCCAATCCCCAATTTGGAACTCCGTCTCAGACCTTTTCTTATCTGCCATAGACTTCATACGGTTCCGCGCCTTCTGTAAGTGTTGTTTTAGGAGTTCTAATAATTCTTCTCTAGTATGCAACAACTTATCCACAGATTTATTTCGAGAATCTCATGGAAAATAGGGAACATGGATGAGAGGAGGGTATCCGTAGAGGGCTTCAAAAGCTGACATTTGAATGGTACTATGGTAGGAAGTATTGTACCAGTATTCTACAAGGGCCAGCCATTGGTACCATGTGTTAGGGCATGTCTCCAGCCATGCATCTCAAATAAACCTCCAGCATCTGTTAACCACTTCTGTCTTCCCATCAGTCTGTGGGTGGTAAGAAGTTGACATTTGAAGACCTACCTCTTGCAATTTAAATAGTTTCTGCCAAAGATTACTGAGAAAGATTGAATCCCTATCGCTAGTGATGGTTTGTGGCATGCCATGAAGTTTATAAACTGTATACAGGAAAACTTGTGCCACTATTTGTGCCGTATAAGGATGAGTCAGACCAATAAAATGAGTGTATTTTGTAAGACGGTCAATCACCATTATTATAGCAGTTCTTCCTTGTGATTTGGGTAGACCTTCCACAAAATCCATGGTAATATCAGGAAAGACACCTTCAGGAATAGGCAGAAGCTGCAATAATTTTAGAGAAGCCATATTTTCAGTTTTGTATTGTTGATAGATGGTGTAAGTTCTACCAAATTCCCTCACATCCTTCCACATTCCTGTCCAGGACACCAAAGAAGCCAATTTTTTTTTTTGTCACCTACACACCAGAATGCCCTCCAATTGATGAACCATGAAAGAGTTCCATCAATTTCTTCCTAAATACAAAATTTTATCCTATCACCAGCCTTCCTTTCCTCCTCAGCTCTCCTCTGTTCCAAGTATATTGCGCAAAGGAAGTGAAATTTGCTCCTTTTTTGATATAATGCACTACTAATCAGGATCTTCCTCCCATGATACATGTATCAGTTTCATTAGCTCATTTGACATTGTAGAGATGATCAATATAAGAACCTTAGGATTTTGCACCCTTGATAAAGCATCAGCCACCAGATTTTCCTTGCCCTTATACAAAATTTAATAGTCAAACTGCATTAGTTTAGCCATCCATGCCTACTATGTTGGAGTCATAAGCCGCTGTTCCAACAAATATTTTAGACTTTGGTGATCTGTTTTAATCACAAAATGCCTATTCGTCAAATAATGTTCCCACTTTTTGACCGCCAAAAGAATTGTCAATATCTCCTTCTCATATATTGATAAGGACTAATTCTTTAAGGATAGGGCCTTACTAATGAAAGCTATAAGATGCCCTTCTCGCATTAATACTGCACCAGTTTCGTTAACAGAGGCATCTGTTTCAACCACGAACTCTTTGTTAAAATCTGGTTAGTGCCAAAACAGGAGTAGAAACCATGGCTTCTTTAAGGCTTTTTTATTAGTAAAGGTAATGAAGTACTGAAAACCATCCTTAGCCACAATACTAAATGGTCCACATACATCCGTATGTATGAGATCCAATAGTTGCTTAGCTTGCTCGCCTTTATTCTTAAAGGGCTATTTTGTCATTTTTTCTCGGAGGCATGATTCACATGTTGGATAAGGTTCTGAGCCCAATGAGCTCAAGATTCCATTTTCTCTAAGCTAAATCAATCTTTTTTCTCCTATATGACCTAGTCTATGATGCCGTAGAACTTTGGGATTAGTTTCAGTTCTAATTCTTTTACTTGTA
>JANKKC010043430.1:0-11974 GCA_026225755.1 Bursera bipinnata
AGGAAGATCTTGTTTGTTGACCAATATAATGAATGAATCAACCATTCACGACTTTAGTGAGTTTAAGGTGAGGAAAGAGTGGTTCTTACTCACAGGACTGGGACTAAAGATCTATGGCAACATGATTAATTGCCTATATGTAGATTTTTTCCTAGTTTTGATATAACTCGAAGTTATATCCTTTTGGAGAGGATAAAAAATCAATAATACTGATATTGTTCATCTAGAGATGGTCTGTCCCCCTTAGCTATCTAGCGTGGCTCCTTTTATAGTGTTGTTAGGAGATGATGTGTACCTTTCAATATATTCTCATTTTTTTTCCTTTTTTATTTCATAAATCCATCGTTAAGGCAATAAAAGATTTGTTATCATTGTGGAATTTCACAATAGAGCTTGCGTTGAAACATGCAAGGTATGTTTTATTTTGTGATAATCAAAGCACCATTCATATCACGAAAAATTCTTTTTTTCATTCTAGGTCGAACACGTATTGATGTCTGCTATAATTGGATACGTGACACATTGGAAGCCAAGTTGTTAGAACTTGAGAAATTCACACCGATAATAATGGTTTGGATATATTGACAAAGGTATTGCCAAAGAGAAAGTTTGAGTTTGTTGCATGGTTGCCGAATTGGTAATGCCTTCTAACTAGTCGGTCAAGGGAGTTTGTTGGGTATCCCTCCTTTTGGAGTGGCCCAACTCTTGTGGACTAATTATTATTATTTTTTGCTCAATTTAGAGCTCCAAATGGGCTGCCTTATTTCTCATTGTGTGAAGGAAAAATAGCAAGAGAGTTACTGAAAAACACAAAAAGAAGAAGCACAAATTCAGGTAGAATTTCTGTCACTATATAGTTTTAATTAAATCTTGATCTAGAGAGATTGTATTGTTAGATCAAGCTAATTTTTAGATATTAGGTTCTAAACTCAAAATTTTTCAATCTAAACAGTGGAGATTTAAAACCAAAGCCTCTAGATTGGTCCGATTTGAACAAAATCAAGACTGTTGATTTGAGTGAGATCTCCTTCACCTGTTCTTCTTTTGTTGTTTTCAAGACTTTGTTTTTTAGGATAGTTGTTGAAACAATGATGATGTATACCTCTAGTTGTTTCTAGAGAGAACTCTTTGGTATAGCGGAAGTGGTTTGAGCATGTTGTCTTGTTGGTTTTTTCTTACTCTTCTCATTTGAAAGTTTTTCCCTACGCTAAATTGTTGTGAGTTGTGGATGATTGAATTTCTCTAGCCTTTTGAGTTCAATTGTTTCGTGATTTTTTAACCGTGTTATTGGGAGAAATTTGGAGCCTCCATTGCGTCGCTTTCTCGACAGCCCCATCTCCCTGGAGTAAAACAATGCAGTATCACCTCTCAAAAATGCAACATCTCCCAATTCCTCCACCAGGCATCTGAGTGCTTCTGAGTCTCCAAAACACAAACTATTCGAATGGCATGAACCATTCTCATTCATTGATTTGGAGAGTCTATTCAATTAAATGATGACGAAATATTATAGAATAGTTATAAAAATAAAATTTTATTTTGAGAAAATAGAGAAAGAGAAACAATTCAATATTGAAACTGTAAAATAAAAATTGCAATTTTCACAACATTCAATTCGTGGCAGACTCAAATAAGATATGAATCTAATCAAGCGTAATTAAGTGTTAAGATAAAGGGATAACACTTACAAATTACCTGATCACACCTATTTCTTATATACCCATATTTAAGCAATATTTATATCTAAGATAATATTTAATCAAGATTCGACCTCATAAAGAAAGATTATGTGATTTGAATTTTTTGCTTCGAATTTTAAATTAATTTAATTTTAATCTCATTTCAATAAAAATCTCATCATCATTGGGCCTTCCATTAATAATGACTCAGAAAAGAATTACTAGAATTAAATTGATAATAAAATAATATGATAAATGATATTATGATGTCACATCATCTAAATATATAATTTAAAATAAATTAAAAAATATCATTACTTTTTATAAATATAATATTACTTTTTTAATTAATAAAATTTATTTATCCGATCATATAATTTTGAATAAAAACTTTGCAAAGTCGAATAGTACTCTTTTGGATAAGGCATCAGGAGGGGGAGAGGTGAGTGTTGTGATTCTATTCGGGTCGGATAGATCTATATCCGAGTTTTCTAGCCCATCACGAGTCATGACCCATGATGTGGAATTCAAAACGGCCTCCAAAATAATAGTAAACAAAGCGGTGAAAATCCGCTATAATTTCACCCACTCTCTTCACTCTTCACTCTTCATTCTCCCAAACAACTGCTGTTACCAGTTTGTTACATCACCACCACTCACTCTCCCTCCTCTCATCAGTTAGAGGAGCCTCGTAAGGCGTAAAGTAAAGACCGGCACGAAACGATGTCGTCTCGGAAGCTTCTTTTCTCTCTCCTCCGTACATCCATCCGTCGCTCCACCAGACCCCACCTCTCCCACTATCGATCCCCTCTCACGCGCCCCCTCTCTTCCCTCCTGTCACGCGCCTCTCATTTCTCCACCTCAGCGGCAGCGGCCGCCCCCTCCTCCTCCTCCTCCTCCTCGTCCTCCACTCCAGCATCAACCAAAGGTAAAATCACCGATGAGCACACCGGAAAAGGCGCGGTAGGGCAGGTGTGTCAGGTGATTGGTGCTGTGGTTGATGTGAGGTTCGAGGAGGGATTGCCTCCGATCATGACAGCTTTGGAGGTCCTAGATAATTCGATTCGATTGGTGCTGGAAGTGGCTCAGCATTTGGGTGGAAAAATTGTTAGGACCATTGCCATGGACGGAACCGAAGGGGTCGTCCGAGGACAGCGCGTTCTCAACACCGGTTCTCCTATCACTGTAACGCTCTCTCTGTGCTGTTCTATTATTGCATTGCATTTGTTTCTTTATCCGATTTGATTGATCGATTGATTGCATGTAATACCAAGCAAAAGCGTATCAATGATGAAAGCTTTTGGGACGGGCTCTTTCACTTTGTTATTCATACGCTTAGCGTGCGTTTGGGTGGTATCCACCATCTTTCTTGACGAAAGCACTAAAAGCGCTTTTTCAGAAACTAATTAAAAGAGTTTCTTTAATTTTTATTTTTAAAGTGTCAAACACGTCCAAGTTTATCTAAAAATGCTTTTGACTATTTGAAAGCACGATTGTTAATATCAAAAGTGCTTGCTAATTGTATAGGATTAAGTCTTTTGAGTCAAAAGTATATTTTTTAATTTTCTGAAGCAAGAGCTGAGATTTCGGATCAAGTATTGACGGTAATAGGTTTTTTGGGAGTGCTTTTGTATAAATCGCTTTTGTGTACTTCTGAGTAAAAGCACTTCTGATTACTCGCGAGCAAAACAATGTTTCCGGAAAATGAGGAGTTTTCTTCTGAAAGTAGTTTTATCGTTTTTATCCTTCGTATTTCAAAATAAAAACTAAGTAAAATATATTTGATTTAATTATAAAAATAATCAAATTCAAACGTGTTTAAATAGAAACAAATTTTATTTTTTTAATTATCTAATCGATGGGTAAGTTTTGGTCCATAAGAGTCTAACATACAATAAACCCTTAGTTTGTAAGGGCTTTTACGAGCCAACGGATCAACTAATTAATTAGATAATTAAAAAATCTATATATTTGATTATCGATCAACTAATTAATTAGATAATTAAAAAAATTATATATTTGATTATCTCTTCTTATTTTCAAGACACGTCATCATGGGATAATGCTCATGTGTGTGTTGTTTTTTATTTTTATTTTATTTTTATGCTCTGGCACTCATACATTTTGATATCATGAGTTTGATTTAGGTGCCAGTCGGCAGGGGTACCCTCGGCCGTATCATCAATGTGATTGGGGAGCCAATCGATGATAGAGGAGAAATAAGTAAGAATGCGGAAGCCATTTTGAGCCTTTTCTATTAATGATGATTGTATTTTCAATTTTTCTAGTGTACAACAAATGTTATAACTGGTCTTTTACTTTGTTTTATATCAGAAACTGAACACTTTCTGCCAATTCATAGAGAAGCTCCTCCGTTTGTTGAGCAGGCAACAGAGCAACAGATTCTTGTTACTGGAATAAAGGTTAGCCTGTGGGTTAAGTTGTAGATTAAGTTGGGTTGGATTGGGTTAAACTTGCCCATGGTATAGCCCATCGTCCTAAGATTTCTTAAATTTTTGCATATAAATTAATATATTAGAAAATATAACCAATAAATTATATGCAAGAGTAAATAACAATACCACTTAAAATAGACAATTAATTTGTATGTATTTTTTTTTCTAAAATTTAAATTTATATCCTATTAAAATCTTTGATCAAATAAAAGTTATTAGATAGGATGTAGTGTCAGTTTTTTGGTACAATTTATTTTTTAATATCAGAAAATATTTTTTAGTTATTATCTTTTTTTTTTTAAGTTGAACAAATAATTACATATACAACTTTATCTATATAACCTAGCACAATATACTAGATGAATTTATCATTTTTACTCACCCATTGATACTATACCATATTATATTGTATGATTTATGTTGGATACAGTGGTTGTATAATTAATTTACTCTTTTCTGAATGATGATTTAAATAAGTTTTAACATAAAATATTATATTCTTTGTTACTCAAAATTTTATTAATATTTAAAACAAATTAAGTTAAAATTTTAAGTTGAAATACATAAATCATCGATAATATAGGCAAGCCAAGTAAAAACAAGGAATTCCATGTTTGTGACATTAAATAATAGCATAAATGGATGAAATTAACTTGAATCTTAATTGAAAAATTATCTCTTTTTCATGAAAATTTTGAGTTACGAGACAAATTTGGTTTAAAGTTAAATTATATTAAAAAAATATAATTTTTCTAATTGTAAATCAAATTGAATATATAATTTAAAAGTTTAATTGTATGTAACTAAGTATATTTAAATTTGAATATAAATAGTAAACGGATTATGAGTTGGGTATGGGCTAGGTTATGTTTTTGATGGGTTATATTAACTTCCCAACCCATGTCATCCCTAATCATCTACGATAAATGTTTATATGAACTTTTGGGTAAAAGGGCAGTTTTTATTAAGTGGGCCAAAAAAAAAAAAAAAAAAAAAAAAAANTTTTTTATTAATTGGGCCAAAAAAAAAAAAAAAAAAAAAAAAAAACCATTGTAAGATGTGTCACAATTCCCATCGTTCCACTGGCTCACAACTGGGTTCTTTCGTATTTCAATTTTATTGGTCCATTACTTGCTATTTGAAGATGATACAAGATCTTCGCGGTTCAAAGTAGATGTTGCAATAACTGGCTTACATTACTTAACATAGCTAATGATTACGTTGACAGTTTTTTTTTTTTGGGTAAAATGTAACGTTGGTGTCCTGAACTTTGAAAATATTTTTGTTACTGGTTATTGTTTGGACAGGATTGTTATAGGACTCTCAGAAGTTAATAGATTATGGATTAACAGACTGCTTGTTAGGAGTTAATTTTTGTTCCGAGGGATGTCACAGGATTTGATATCCATGTACTCGGTTGTGTTTTGTCTCCTAATATTCTTATAATCGTAGCCTGTTTTAACCGTTACATTTTGGTTGTGATTCTCTTCAGGTTGTCGATCTTCTTGCACCGTACCAACGAGGAGGCAAGATTGGACTCTTTGGTGGTGCTGGTGTAGGAAAGACAGTGCTTATCATGGAACTTATTAACAACGTTGCCAAGGCTCACGGTTGGTTGATTCAATTGCAACATAGAATTTATTCTTTCTTGTCCCAAAATGATAATTATAAGAATAATTGCATCATACAATTAATTTCTATTTTGCAAAATGTAATCTGCAGCTTATTTTATCAAATTTTTTGTTTGTTTCTTCCAGGTGGTTTCTCAGTGTTTGCTGGTGTGGGAGAACGCACTCGAGAGGGTAATGACTTGTACAGGGAAATGATCGAAAGTGGTGTCATTAAGCTTGGAGACAAGCAGGTTAGCTTTCTGCTATTTGTATGATCTGTTTTATTTATTCTTTTCAGGGTTTTTGATAGTTTCACTTTTTATTCATTTATTTATTTGGAATTGGGGGTTTGTTGGGATGTGTGAATGGTGTGTTTCTTGTTTTATTTTTTCTGGTACATGTTTTTGGCGCTCGTGCAGTATCTTTCTCTAACATATTATCTTGAGTGTCAGGCCGAAAGCAAGTGTGCCCTTGTATATGGTCAAATGAATGAGCCTCCAGGTTCTCGTGCTCGTGTTGGACTTACTGGGCTGACTGTGGCTGAGCATTTTCGTGATGCTGAAGGACAGGATGTGCTTCTTTTTATAGACAACATTTTCCGTTTCACCCAAGTAAACTTTTCCTTGCTTTGAAAAAAATTAATAAATAAATAGTGGAGGGCACTATACCCTTATTGCTATTCTAACGTGATAATCCAGCTGATCTTTTTATTCATCCACATTTGCAGGCTAACTCAGAAGTTTCTGCTTTGCTTGGTCGTATCCCCTCCGCTGTCGGTTACCAACCTACCTTAGCTACAGATCTTGGAGCCCTTCAGGAGCGCATTACCACTACCACGAAGGGTTCCATTACATCAGTTCAAGCTATTTATGTGCCTGCTGATGACTTGACAGATCCAGCTCCTGCTACTACTTTTGCCCATCTTGATGCTACAACAGTGCTGTCCCGACAGGTACATTATTCCCTTATACATCTGTTAGTCTAAAGTAAAGAAATTATGTCTTTCATATGGTTGCCTTCATAATAAACCTAATTTTTCGTTAACAGATTTCTGAGCTTGGTATCTATCCTGCTGTTGATCCCTTGGATTCTACATCACGCATGCTTTCTCCTCGTATTTTGGGAGAAGAACACTACAATACAACTCGTGGTGTCCAGAAAGTCTTGCAAAACTATAAGAATTTGCAAGATATCATTGCCATTTTGGGAATGGATGAGCTTAGTGAAGATGACAAGTTAACGGTTTCTCGGGCTCGGAAAATTCAGCGGTTTTTGAGCCAGCCTTTCCATGTTGCTGAAGTCTTCACCGGAGCCCCAGGAAAATATGTTGAACTACAAGAGAGCGTTTCCAGTTTCCAGGTCATTAATATTTTGTCTGCATGTGTGTTTCTCTTTTTGGTTGGTTATCATCTTTAATTTTCTTATCCAATTGGAAGGTGGGTTATTCTGGCCTGTGAATATTTGCTCACTATGTTTAAAACATTGATTTCTTGCTTCCGCAAAGGCTTTTTCTGCATGATTTATCCTAATCAAACTCTCAATTGAAATTTTGAAATACTGAGTAATCAATTCTCACTTCAACTTCCTCTGTTATGATTTTGATGATTTTTAACCTCACAACTTAAGCAGAATTAACTGGATATTACCTTTTGCAATTATTATTATTATTATTTGGTTCTCATGTTTGTGAAATGGTGCTTTCATTTTGGCAGGGAGTCTTGGATGGGAAGTATGATGACCTTCCTGAGCAGTCATTTTACATGGTGGGAGGAATTGAAGAAGTCATTGCCAAGGCAGAGAAGATTGCAAAGGAAAATGCTTAACCGGTATTCCATTGGGATCTCTCTTTTATTCTCCTGGAACCTAATAATTTGAGTTGGCAGAGCCAACACTGAGTTGCATGCTTTTAAAGATTGAGCAACATTTGGCATTCCAATTTTGAGCTTTAATTTTGGGTAGGATTCTTTTAGATAGAAAAGGAGTTAAGGGCATATTCATTGAAGTGGTCCCTTCTCCTTTTTGTGAATAAGAACACAGAGTGTAACTTTTTTATCTTTAATTTATTTCCACAGAAGATGTTTTGATTTAGACGTTGTTTTCTTTAATCATCCTTCAAGAAATTGCGCCTATGCGAGCTTCTAGGGTTTTTTGGAAAGTATGAAAGAGAAACTTGAAGAAAGAATGAACAAAACAGAACTAGATATCAAACAAGCTGATGATGAAAATTGAAGCGAGATTACTAAGATAAATCCATGTGATTTATAAGATAAGCCAAGAGTTAAATGTAGATTGAAGAAATTTGATTTAAAGAGCTGATGGATGATGTTTATATTTCCTTCTTATGGTTGATTGGTTCGCACTATCTGAACTAATCATTGGTATCAAAGTAGTATACTAATTTACTTAGTAAGATTTTTGGGAAAAGTTTTATCTTAAGACCATCTATATTCGATTGACCCAACGGTCCATATTGGAAAGCCAAATGAAAGCATTTTTCATCTTGGCTATTGATGAAAGAGTCTCGACCTCCATTGAATGTGGTTGGATTCCTCCAAAATGAGTAAAAATGTTCTTGGAGCTTGAGAAGTCATCATGTTAATGGACTACAAAAGAGTATAATCCAGCAAAATGAAGCTCTTACCTTATATGTTACTAATGCTAATCGATTTAGTTTCATTTCAACTTGTACATCAGCAAAAGAAGCTTGGCATATTCTTGAAACCATAAATGACAAACAATGACTCAATTTGAGAATTTAACAATGCAATTAGATGAAACTATTGCAGAATTCATGCAAAATGTTATGAAATTGTAAATTCATTTTTTCTACTTGGTGAAGTACTCTAATGCAAGGCTTGTTGGGAAAATTTTAAGATCCCTAGAAGAGAAATTTCAAGCCGAAGTAACTACCATTAAATTTAAATAAACCAAACATAGAAAAAAGATGAGAGTGGATGAGCTATTTGGCTTGTTAAAACGCATGAAATGAACCTGAATCCTCGCAAAATGAGAAAGGTATAGCTTTTATCTCTGAAAGAAACCGATCGGTTCGTTCAGTCTGGCTTAATCCCAAAACAAATTGCACCACACACTCACCCAAACCGCACCATATTTTTATCAGTTTGGAGCAGTTAAATCTACTTCGATTTGAGCCTCAACCCATTGTGACTTTTGCTAACTATATGAAAATAATTCTTTCAAATTTAGCTTATATTGACAATGAAATTTCGAAATACTTCAATTTGATGAATAACATTTCCACATATATTATGCCAATGAATAAAATCTTTCAATACAAATCATAAGAAGTTATAAACTATTACATATAGCTCAAAGTTTAACTTAACCTATAATCTTTCATCCTATGAGCTAATCCTAAAACTTCAAAGTTCAAAAGTAATATCTGAATTTAACAATTCATAAGTTTCAAAGAATACTACCGAAGAAAAAATTACTTTAGAAACAAATCCATACAAGTAATAATACATGGAAAAATAAGCAAAAAACGGTATTGGGAACATAAAGCTACAAACATATTTGTAATCGTAAGTAATAACTAGTTAAGTACAAAATAAAATGCATTAACACATAACAGAAGCATCATATCAACTCAACAAAGCAACATAGCAAATAAATAATAATAAAAAAAATCACAATAATTAGTTAAATACCATTTCTTAATTATAATGTTAAAGTACGTAATCAGAATGCTTTTTAAAATTGTTGGGAAAAGAAAAAGTTTAATTTCGGGCATGAGAACGGAGTATTAATTATATCATAAATTTCTTCGCTTGTAATTTAATAAGTCTTGTTAAAGACTTAATAATGAACTATTTATCAAATTATTCATTCATTTGAGGCAAAAGTCAAATAAAAAAATAAAAGATAAAGCAAGAGTAATGTTCTGCCAGTTTTATTTAAAGAATTATGATTTTGCAGCTTTGTTCCATTAATTAAAGGAGTAATTATTAATCACCACCCCTACCTTTTGCTTAAATTTAACTCATATGAGACTTTTGTCATTTTTCTTTTTCATCATCCCTAAATTTTCGAAAAATCTATTTTCAAGTCATTCAGTTACATTTTCTATTTGTTAACATTTGTTAACCTTCATATTCTAACAGCTTTATTATTTTACCCCTACTAACAAATATGAAAAGAGACTAATTTTTAAAGGATAAAACTGAGTCAAATGACCGAATTACCATTGGAATAAATGTCAACATTTCAACTGAGAGTTGTAATATATAAATGGTCTTTTATTCATATTTAGAAATGGTGAATAATTTTTTTTCTTATTATATAATATTTTATTGATAATATTATTTTTGCAAAAATTATATTTGAATGGTTTTTATTTATTTTTATATTTATATATTTATTCATATTTTATTTTTATTAAATTATTAATATTTCATAACATAATTATTTATAAAAAATTAGACCCCCCTTGTGGTTAGGCATTATTACAGCATCACCCCTCAAGTTTCATCTTAATTATCACAAAACATCTTGCTAATTTATTTTCGATTGAAATTTTAAGTTTACATTCATGCTAAATAACACTTATCACTTTTGAGATTACTAAAGAATCGATTAGCTCCCATGATTGGTAGAAACTTCTCCTACATCAGTATGAGGTTTTGAGAAAATTCATGAAACTTATTGAGGGACATGTAATAATATCTAACTACAGGGGGGTTCGTAATTTTTTAATATTAAGAAATATAAGAAGACAAATAGAGGTATTATAAGAAGACAGTTAAGAAATACCAATTTTCCCTTTCATCTACTGTTAAATGACAAAAAATATAACTGAAGGACCTAAGAAGAGAATTTTTGAAAAAACTTTGGAACGATGGAAAAGAAAAAGGCTAAAAGTTTCATATAAGTGAAATTTAAGTAAAAAATAGGGATGATGATTGATAATAACTCTTAATTAAAGTTCAAATCGTAAGTTCTCAAATATGAAATGTGAAAACTATGCAATGATTGATTGTCTTGGCAAACATCATATAACATTCTAAACTATGTAATGATTGATAACTGTATGCTAGGAGTTTAAATTTGCACAACACAAATGTCATATTAATTCAACGTAGCAAAGTAGCAAATCAGAAACAAATTGAGGGTGAAGCTGGGTGGCTTTGCGTCAGTGCTTCGAGAGGAGAGGAAGAAGTGCTTAAAGGTTGTAGGTGTGTGAGAATCAAAGAAGAGGGAAAAGAGAATAGCTAATCTTGCAAGAGATTCTGTTAAGTATCTTAAGAAATGATTCAAAAAAATAGGCTAAAAAGAAGAGTGCTAGCTATTTCTTTTGGTGATCAAAATAATCCTCACAATTTTAGAAGAGCATGATAGGAATGTAATGGTTTTAGTTATACAATTTGAAAGTGTCAACACCAAAAGAAAAAAAGGTAGAGCTATGAATGTAACCAATAGTGATTAATCCAAAGATCAAGATCGTGTGACTTTGTTGCTTTTACTGGACAACCAAAGAAAATGAGTTGTGTGAGAAGAGAAACCTGACTTTGACGAGGTCCAATATGCTTTACTAAGATTTGTATAAACAGTCAATCAAGGGATGAGGGAGTTTTAATGGCTTTAGCTAATTGACGTTTTAAATTGATTGATTATTGCAAAGAAATTTATGCCTTTATAATTATTTTCAGAACATTAATTTTTTGGATAAAGTTATATGAACTATAAAATATACTCTGAACCTCCTCTTATAATTAGAAATTTAATTATTAAATTATTATTAAGTGCATAATAAATTCTAGTAAAATACAATAAATATTCCTAATCTTTAGGTTTCGTTACCATATTAACAATCAAATACAGAATTTGTGTTTTAGTACACTAATCAAGGCACGGTTTCAGACTTCAATTAAACAACCAAAGCTATTTTTTTGATCAAATAGTAATATTTAATTTATTAAATCTAATAGGGATATGTTTGACATTTAGATGGGTCTGTAGAGTAAGTTTCAACTTTTTAAATTTTGAAAAGGGATACTTTGAGTGATGGGGTGTTTAAAGTATATTTAGGGATTCTTATAGTTCTGCCATTATTTTTCTTTTGTTGCTAAAATAAGAAGATTAATTCACCTCTTCCATGGCATATAATAAAGTTCTGTTATAATATCTATTTCTATAAGTACAAATATATACTTTCATTATCAAATATTTTGTACTTGCTATTTTTTACGGCCAAAAAAAAAAAAAAAAA
>JANKKC010043431.1:0-11980 GCA_026225755.1 Bursera bipinnata
CAAGAGGATTGTAAGTGAATCATCACAAAGCAGAAGTAATCTGTCATCAAATTTTTGTCCATGTTCACTATTCTTTCATCAGATACGGCTGGCAAAATATGCAACTTTACAATATCATGCGCAGATAGCTGTTGGACACCAATTTTGAGAAGAATCCTGGTAAGGTTGTCTGTTAACATTCCCCCATCTAAGTATGACATATCAACAGCTGATGCAGAAAAGAGGGAAGGACTCACAGTTCGAAGTTTAGCACATAGATTTGGGAAAGCTTCAAGTCCAAGCCCACCATCAGACACATAGCAATCAGAATGTAACCAAATGGTTCCTTCATCCACTGAACTGAATGTACCACTTGAAAGGGGAATAAATGGAATTTTTCGGAGTTTATCTATTAGATCATTTTCTATTTCAGAGTGCAGTGATGGTTGCCCAGAGGAATTAAATGAAATCGTATAAAGTGCATTAAGCCAAGAAGTTAACCAACTAATGCCCATCGATTTAAGACCATTTTCTGTCCGACACAGGGAAGATATTATTTGGAGAAGAACTTTGGGTCCATACTCCTCGATACCGAGAGCCCTTGCCAAAGAATCTGACAAAATTATATCCTTATTCAAGAATCCAAGGCCCAGGTGCGCCTGAAGCAAGCTGTCAGGAAGAAGAATGCGTGCTTGATCATTCCAACCTCTTAGAACCTTGCAAGGAGGAACCCATTGATTATTGTTTCCTTCCAGAAGCAAGCAGTTAGATGTTCGCAGCTTGAATATGATCATCCGCGGAAGACTAGAAAAGAAACCATGCACTTCCCCAACAAGTGGAACGAAGCTCATAAAAGCTGACACAGCTTTTGCTGGATTTTCTCTAAAACATGGAAGAGAACAAAAAGATCTCTCTGAACTGACAAATAAACCAGGAAACTCTGACAGCAACCACTGGTTCCAGGGACTATTCCCATCAACTTCCTCTCTAGATGAAGGGAGGACAAAATCGCCTTGGAGAATAAATTTCAAACCATAAGTTCTTAGAGGAAGGAATGCAAAAACAGGTTGTTGATACAGAAGTGGACTGTAATTCTCCTTACTTAACTCCTGCAGTGTAAATGCTATTGCAATTTCCGTATTTTTCACATCAGGACGAATAACATTAGCTTGCAGCTTCTTTGATGCGACAAACCAAGTCATTGTATCTTTCCCACATGAAACCTTTATAATACTGTCCCCAACAATTTCTTTTCTCATGACAACTAGTGAATCATTGAGCATGTTCCGAAACATGATACATTGGAGGCGATGAAGGAAGAGTAATAAAGAAGGATGAAGATCTGAAAACATAGCAACAATGTTGTTCATGGCAATTCCTTCAGATAATTCCAATCTGAAAGGAAGCCTAATACAGGTGTTCCAACACTTACTGTCCAATTGAAAAGAGTCTTTAGAGACCAACCTACAGAACATATCAATATTGCAAGGCAGTACTACTGTTGGCAAGACAAAACCAATCTGACCCTCACTTATATCAAACTTAACATGGAAACCATTGGAATGAATCTCTGGAGCATCTGTGACCTGCAGAAAGACAAACCAACATTTCAAGAAAGCTGATTATTCAAAGAATATATACAAAGTAATTGAAGCACCCACAATCTCAACTTTTAATGCATAAGACAAACTTCATAGAAACACAATTCAAAATTATAAGCAATTTTAAACTTATTTTATTTTATTTCTTTTTTTTTTTAAATAAAGAGAATTCGAAGAGATGTCATCAGTAATAAAATAAATTATTGATAACTATAAATTGCAAGACAATAAACCAGCAGTCCACTGCAAAGGATCAAAAACCAAGACCAAATAGAGAAAACAGACCAGCAAACTTCCACCGAAGCTGCATTTCAGTCTCTAAGAATGAAGAAAAGGGAAGAATCTCGAAGGGGACCTCCTATCGATGCCAATAGTGATGGAAAAAAAGCAACTTAAAAATCTGATGTTCAAAAACTACTGTATACAACATAAATTTATTAACACTGAAAACAGCAAATAAAAGTCATTCAATTTTCAAAATGTGACCACATTTGCAGCTATCATTTTTACCTTAAATATATAAATTTGCAGCTGGAATTTTAACAAATCAAATTGAAAATAGTGTTGCATTACACGACTAAGCCAGCCCCAAATTCATAGAATAACTCAAGTTAATTTTGATTTGCATTCCACCATATTGGACCATATCACCATAAGTAGCCAAAAATGATCCTAATTGGTCACCGTTATTATGGCCCCAAATAGAAAATTTTCTATTAATTTTGAAGGCATATTGAAAGGAACAAATAAAAATTTCAGAAGTAGTTCATTTAGATTAGACTGTTAAAGGAGCTAGGGCCCGTTTGTTTTGGCTTCTTTAAGTATGACAACCAAGCAAGACAAAATAAAAATTCTAAAAAGCTCTTTTGGTCAGTAGAGAATCCCAAACAAATGCATTTTTACTAAGATTGTTCAGTTCCATTCTTTAGACAAAATATGGTGAGAACCATGGGATCAACAGCTAAAATTGCTCACTTCTTATTTTGCCCACTCCTGTTCTATGAATTATTTCCGTCTATTTGGTCCACTTTCAAACAAAAATATCTTCTTTGACAGTAAATTAATAAATTATAAAACAGCATTAATCCTTCCACATACCCGAAATACTGATTTGAAACCTATGCCCTTCTGCCCAATATAGCCAGCACCTGATCCTTTCTTAGTGGAATTTCCAACATCACAAAGAGCTCTTATGTTATCAGCAGAAAAACCCTGCTCATTATTTAAGACAATAATACCTGACTCTTGAAGAATAAATGTAAGAGTAGGTTCCACATTTTCTGAGTAGATATTATCATCTGCATTTTGAACCTGAAACAACAAGAAGAATAATTAGACTAAAACTAATCTCACCAGCAACTGTATTTGACTCATATAAAGAAATTGATGCGATAATTAATAAGTTAATCTGAGACCAGAAGGCAAGTAAGAAAAAGGTAGCAAGTTTAGAATAAAAGTTAAAACTTCAGCTACTTAAAGAGATTAGATATTGCATCCATTTAGCAGTTAGATCACAATAATCAGATCTACATCTCTGTATAGGGTGAATCACCAACACCTGATTGATCAATAAACTTATCCATGCATTGCTACTAAATCTTTATTGACATTTAGTCAGGAAGCAATTTTATTCTTCCAACAAATATGTTAAGCACAATTTTTGACAGAGGGTAAAGATATAAATGAGAATACAGCATTACATGTCAACATCAGCTAAAAGAAATTAAAGAAAAAGACATGAACTCTATAAATATGATTTAGTCAACATGAAAAAGGTCCATTGATCTTTTTTTCTGAAAAGCTAGCAGAAGTTTATTTCTTTTTGAAAAAAAAAAAAAATCAACGGAAAAAAAATAAAATAGAAAGGCAGGCCCAGAAATGATATTCTTGATGCAATTGTGAGTACAAGAAAATGACTCCGACAACCTTAACTGATAAGAAAAAAATTTCAATAGAAAAATAAAAATAGAAGAGTAAACTTACAAGCTCAAGAAGAAAATGTGAATCCTGAGAATATAATTCCTGTGAAAGACAATGAAGTGCTCTCCCTAAGCGCGCATGCTGCTTCTTCAACATGCTACTCTCCATGTGAGAAAAATTTGGATCAAGACCAAATTCTTCACGTCTGATAGATTCAACAATCAAGGCTCCATTATCACATTCATCAACTCCAGATAACATCTGTGTGCTATTGTCAATTCCCTTTGAGGAAACTTCAGCACTATCCATGTGAGAAACTTGGCTACAGACTTGATCATGACCATCCGTTCCAATCATTTTGTCTTTAGTACAAGAAAAATTTTCAAATGCAGTTTGCATATTACTTGAGTCTGTTTGCAACTCAGACCTAGCAGCTTCCAAGCTAGAAGTCCCACAGGATTTTAACAAGTCTGTAGTAGGAGTGGAACAAAATGCATTGTAATCATGGATCCACTCCAGTATGCCAAGAGACAATCCTACTTCATGAAGCATGAGACGCTGCTCTATTTTACTGCATTCAGATAATATGGCTGAAGGGGCGTCTTTAATTACAGATCGTAGGCCAGAAAGTAACACATCAGCAGCAAAATCGCGAAACTCTGAAGGCAGGCAACCAAGGCAATTAAGAACAAATCTCGAAGCAAGAGGCACTGCTTTATTCAATTTGATCAAGTGTTCGTGGACCTCACCACTTAAATTATCAGTGGCAACTTCATTAAGCACAGTCTGTCCTATCAGTACTTTCCCATGCATAAGAGAATTCTGACAATCACTTCCTCCAGTTCTTTCCATATTATTCTTGAAAATTACTTCAAATGCATGGCGTGCATGGCATTTTAAGAGAGACAGGGGAACATGTTTTTCTCCCCCAGCTAACACAAACAAAGATAACAATTTCACCGCTGTTTGGAAAGAGGATCCCTCAAATAGAGCTGCAAAGAATGAATCTGCAGTAGCTGAATGATCAACCCGGATTACTTTGCCATCCTTAGTCACCAGACACAACAACTCTTTCACATTGACTTCATTTAACAACCATCCTATAAGTGGTCCATGTGAGGGTGCAAATAAAAGGTCCCAGTGTGACCATGAGTTTAGATCTGACAACATAGGAGCCCCAAGTAAAACTTCAATAGCATCCTTGGATGCAACAGACTCAGAAATATTTGTTCTTGTGGAATTGTCAGTTCTCACTGAATTTGTTTCCAGTAAAATACTCTCTTTACGGGCTGAACGATCTTTACTGAGACAAGCTCCCAACAAGGTTTCAGAAAATAAGACACACTTAGAATTTACATCATTTTTATATTTTCCCACAGTTTCAAGAAAATTTTCCATTGACCCATTTTCCACAACTTTGAAACTAAGCATTGGGAATTGCCTAATAAGAAGTTCAGAAATCATCTGCTTTGTAATAATTTCATTCTCCCATATATTATTTGAAGCCTGGGATACTAACAGGATCAACAGATGCTGGGGCAGGGAAACCTCTAAAGGAGACCTTTCACCTGTATCACCAGATAAGAACTTTTGCAACTCACTAGGCAATAAGGAGGCATATTTTTCTAGGAACATGAAAAACTCCCCATAACCAAGGGACTTGAATTCCTTAACACAGAACTGCTCTGCCAGCCAAGTTTCACAGTTGCACAGCTTCCTCAAAACTATAAATATCTTTTTCACAGGTGATTCATCGTGGCTCAGTATTTCATGATCAAACTCAAAATATGTAGAAACTTTCTTAATAACTTCTTCAACTGTCACACCTGTGAGATTGAGTAATCTGTTAGAAATCTTAAAATGAGAGAGATATAGAAGAAAAGAAGAAAATTAATGTATAATGTGACTAGTTATAGTTCAAATTATCGGCTTAAACTTTTAGGATTAACAGTTACTCACTTGAAATAATAACTTAAAAACGATATTTTGGGGACCCAAACCTAGTCATTAAGCATTATTCTTCAACAAAGGCTCATTTGCAGAGCAAATAAAAAATAAAAAAAGAATAAATATTTCATGAAGAAATCAACTTAATGAGAAAGGAATAAGAAAACATGTGCACACTAATACACAGGAAAAAAGAAGACAGCACAAAACAATACTTGCAATAAAATAAATATATATATATACACGTAAATCAAATGTTACTCACAGTTTATATGCTGTACAATGTTCTTGGTGTTGATTACTGCAACTTGTTTACTTGGTTCGACTTCAATGCTTTCATATTCAGAATACTTGTCGGACAAGGTGTTAGTTAGTTCTTGGTGACTAATTGCTTGTAAAGTATCATAGACACTATCCCATGTTCCAGATTTGATAGATGTCACCTGCAATATTTATTTAACAGGAAACAAATAATTTTACCAGAAAGAGAATATCAGTACATCAAAGGTGTGAAGAAACAAAATCCACTGCAGAAGAGTAATAATAAAAATGGTTTGAGAAAAAGTAGAATTAAAACTTAGGCAACTACAGGCCACTGATGTCACTTTCAATATTAAGGAAGCAACTTTTTCTCAAATTTGAGAATCACCATAATCAAGAAGTCTGAAAACCAGCCACTAAGAGCAAGCAAACAAGTAAAGAGTAAAAGACCAAAAAAACTAAGAAGTTATGGCACCATGAACATCAAAGAATACGTTTTGATTTGAAAAGCACATATATAAATGGATGTGAATAAAAGATATACAAAAAGCACAGTACAAATATAAAGTGATTCGATAGATTCAGGCAGCAACACACAAATTATAGTCAAATCAGCGGAATTTGTGCTTGATATGCTGGTTGATTAAAACAACTTGATGGTTGCACTTGGACCTCATAAAACGCTAGGATATACAGGAAGGGTACCACTAACCAAAGGAAAAGCATTTACAAAATACAAAAGCAAGCATGCCTAAGTAGTTAAGAAAAGGATACAACTGAAGGATGTAAAAACAGCACGCAGAAGAATGAACACACAAAACGAAAGTGTAAGAAGAAAATAGTCTATGATGTTGTTAAGTTTCAACATAATTTATGGACAAGCATTTTCTGTTCTTAGAAATCATCCACAAAAGAACCATACATAGTGAACTACAAGATCATTCGCAAGAAACAGGATTTTGATAACCTATTCTTGGCAAGCATGTCAAAGATAAGTCACGTTTCACCAATCAATTTATTGGCAATAAATTGGATGTTAATTTCTTGTTCAGCTAATAAATGATATCTGCTGTTTTTTAGGGATAACAACAAAGATAAGAACAATTGCTAACGCGTAGGAAAATGTATTACAGAATAAAACAGAAGTCCTACAAAAACAAACAATAAAACAATTATAATTCCATATCAGAAATCAGAAAAGATAAAGAAACAAAATGAAACCCCAAAATAAATATTATAACATTTGAAAACCCAGATACAGCATTAACATATGGTATTTTGATATTAATAAATTCACCATAATCAACTTACAGCAATATTTAGTAACCCAATACATGGGAATGATGAGAACATCAATTTCATTCTCTTTATATGTCGAGCCGCTTTTTTAGGATCTGTTGGTTTATAAAACTGAAGCATTCTTTCAAAAACCTACAAGTACAAAACAAAACCCACTAAGAATTTCATCTCATATTAAAATGACGAATAGTATTTTAAGGACATAAAATAACAACGAGCATTCATAAATATGACAATGGAATTTACTKCTCAAGTACTTAATGCTTTTTTTTTCCCCTTGTTTGATAAGAGTATCAATGCTAACTATAAMAGCATAAGCAAATTACAAGTAATGATAACTATCACAAATTGATAAAAATAATTGTATTATCATATACAAGAACTGAACTTTGCTTTCTCAAATTATTAAACAGCAGTATAGTAGGAGAAAAATCACGTACATATTGCATTATATTGTGAATTCCAATACACAACATACACACATATATTGCATGAAAATCATAAACTTCCTTAGAATTCTATACTCTTGAAAAATGATAATGTTACAAATTTCAAACTTCTTCCCAAGAATCCAAAACACATTGCTAGCCCTTTTTTGAAATCCAAACTGGACAATCATTAGATTTCTACAATTGTCACTTGTCTCAAACAAAGCATACAGAACATGAAACTCTGGACAAGTAATTGTAGAATCATGAATTATTTTTTGAAATATATAAACTCTAGATATTTTGTGCAAGCCTGTTTATACCAGAACGAGTGAGAGACTCTCCATTAATAACCCCAGATCAAAAAATCTTGAGTAAATTTAAAAAAAAAAAAAAAAATTAATAAAAAATAAGCCAACAACAGATATCAGAGGCTAGGGAATTATCAGGTGTTATGCAAAATATGTAGTAAAAACACCAAGTCACCTCAGCAACAGCGTAGTCTCTACATGCCTCCTTCCAAGTTGTGACGAACATCCTCATAGAGTCTCTAGAAAGTGAAATCTCAGCATTATCTAATTTAACATCTTCAGTCTCATCATCATTTTCAATAGGGGGAGGACCTCCTTTCTTGTTTGTTTTAAGCAATTTAGCAGGTGCAGACTTGGCACAGTTTAGATTTTCCAATTTTCTTTTCTTTGATAAAGACCCAATACTCTCGTCTTGCCTGCAGCTGCCCCCACCAGGAGAGAGTTGGGGATTTGTTTCACCTTTTAGACCAAGTCGTGTCAACTCTTCAGTTGCAGATGGGTAAGGACATCTACTGACCCGGTCTGAACTATTGACTTGTGATGAGAAATTAGACTGGCTTCCCACATCATTGCTTTCTTTATCGGTAAAATCATCACTATGCTCCTCCTCTGAACTTGATGAAACAAATCGAATGTGCTTGCCACTAAAATCTTCATGCACTGAAGAAAATGATTTCACGCGCTCACATATGGCAGAAAAACGCTCATCCAGCTGCTTTTTCCTATGTGAGGAAATAATAGGACGCTTCCGACGTTTATGATCTGGTTGCATTCCCTCCCAATATTTCTTTAGTACAACCTCTTCTGATCTCTTAGCTTCCCGAATAAAATTAATATGCATCCTATTACAAAAAATAATAATAATAATAAAATAATTTCAATTAAAAATCAAAGTCCTATTGGCTTTCAGTAAGTATAAAAGACACAAATTGCAGAAATTAAATGTTCCAAATGCATTATTGCTACAGCATCTTGGCCATTGGAACAGACAATTCTAAGATATTTTACGATAGCTATCAGGTGCTTAGTGAAAGTTCCGTCATGTGATAAACATCACTGAATTGCAGATATAAATTGACAAAAGAACAACTTCTCAGAAGAGATCAATGAAAATATGAAAACTTTCAACTGGATGAATCACAGCATTAGTCATATTATGCACAATGTGAAAGTGTTAAAAAAACAGTTGGTCAAAGTTTGACCAAATATCATTTCACCTAACTAGTTTCACTGATACTAAGATTATTGCCAAAGGTATCATGATATGATAAACTTCATTAATTGAAACATAAAATGCCACAAGAATAGCATTCAGAATTGATCACAAAAAGTATTAAAACCTTCAACAAAATGCCAAACCTATTCAAATTTTAACTATACAACTCATCGCAGAAAGTTACTGGCAAGGAATAAGTCAGCTATACTTCAAATCTATAACACAAAATAAAATCAATTAATACAAGAAGCTTGATTCAAGCATTTATATAATTAGTTTACTAAGCTTTCGACATTATCCTCACTATTAATAAAGAAATTGTATTTTTTTCAATCTAACAATACTAAACATGTAACACATACCCCAGATGCTGGATACGCACACCAAGCTTTTCTTTGCTCTCCAATGATCGGTTCTTAGCAATGAAATCGAGAAATTCATCAATCATAATATCTTTCTTTTTATGAGTGTTCATATAGTCACGAAGGTAAACAATTATGTTATGACCAGTTATTTTGAAAACTTCAGTAACATTGGAATTCACCAAAAAGTAATGCAAGACTAGTGAGTGTCTTAGAAAAGGGCCCAATTCCAGCTCTTCAAACTTCTCAATTCCCATATTCTTGCAGATGGCCTCTTGCAAATCATACAACGTTGTAATATGTCGAACCCCAACAAAGCAATGAATAAACGCATTTATCTACAGAGACAAATAAAATGCAGAGAACATTAATATATGAATCCAAAAACAAGTAGAAGAATAAGAATAAACCAATACAATTTAACCTCAAGTTCACAGTGTAAAAATAGAACTTAAGTGGTCATATAACTGCTGAACTTTTGGACACAGGAAAGACTCTTGAAATTTAAGCTTCCTATAGCCTATGCTTTCCAAACCGGAAAACACAGAAGGCATAGAGTTCTGCGACACACATTTTACAGTCAAGCGAAAGTTTAAGCCTTTACCAGCTACAATGACAATTAAAGTTCTATTTTCTCAAAATATCTCCGCACCCAGCTAAAACAATTATGTTAGATACATTTGACGTCCTATAATCTCAACTTTGCAACATTCCAGGCTTCTCTACTCTCAGGTTCCCTAAAAAAATAAATATTAAAAAATAAAAAACTTTTCCATGTTTTCTATCATCCATTTTTTTTCACAGAAAAAACATAGCGGACTATTTTCCTATATGAAATATATATATATGTATATATGTATATATATATATGTATATATGTATATATATATATATATATATATATGTATATATGTATATATGTATATATATATATATGTATATATGTATATATATATATGTATATTTAAACTTACCCTTGATTCAGTGACCATGAGTTTTTTAAGAGACGGAACCTCCTGCATTTGGAAGCCCAAAGAGCTCCAAGAATCAACCTTCAGCCGCAAAACCACTGACTCACAAACTTTCCATGAGCTCACGCTCTCCCCAGCCGCTATAATATCTCTTCGGGCTTCGATTACCGCGCGGTCGGCTCTTTCCAAAGCCTCTGTTGTCGGTCTTTGAGGTTGAGGCGAGCTCTGAGTCTGAGTCTGCGGTTGGTGATTACTTGAATTGTAAGAGGGCGTGTGGGGACGTAAAGCGGGGTTCTGGATGGAAAAATTAGGGTTTTGGAGGGAGAAGTTAGGGTTCTGAAGCGGGAAATTAGGGTTTTGGAAAGGAATATTATTTGTTAGGTTTTGGAAGAGCTGAAGGGCCGGGTTAGGGAAATAAACATTAGGGTTTTGGAAGGGGAAGTTGGGATTGAGTTGTTGCGGAGGCTGTTGATAAGGCTGAGGTGGCGGCCGGGCACCACCTCCGCCGGGGCGGAAGCGACGGCGGTGGTTTCCGTACATTGTAGACGGAAAAGTGGAGAAGAAGAAAGGGGTTTTGGAGGGTTTTTGATTTATATATGTCCGATGTGCGTACTACAGAAGAAGAAGAAGAGCGAGAGATTTTGAATCCAACGGCTATGGATAAATCCACGTGGGATGATTATAAATATTACTCGTTCGACCCGCCAGTTTTGCGTTTCTTTCCCTCCTTGTAGTCATGGGTGCTGTACACTGTATATAAATATTTTATGCTCAATGTTTAGTTGTTCTACTCGAACCACACTTATATAATGAGGATTGAAATTTAGTTTAACAAAAATTTGGGGGTAAGTGAATTTTTTATTAATTTTTGGAAAGTAAGTGTTAATTTAACAAAAGTCTAGGTTAAGTATTTTTTTAAAATTTATCTGAGAAATTATTGTCATTTTCCCGTGGCATGAGTCATAATGGTCAGACATGTCGACCAAATGCATAATCCAATTAAATGAGAGTGCGTTAGGGATATGCCCTTCAAGCATGTATTTTGATGTAATTATACATTCTTATTATGCAATAAAATATATTTTTCACTAAATGTACATGTGATTTATGCTTTTATAATTAAGTGTCACAAGTTTCAACTTAATAAAAAAGTATAAAAAATTACATCATTCAAATAGTGTGAATGTATGATAGTATTCATATATAAGAGACATAATTCTTTATCGAGTCTAAATTAGTTAACAACCTAGAAATAAAGCTGGACACTTCATTTGGACAAGGTTGCTCATGTTTTATGCCTCGGTAAGAATGGTGAGTCTCAAACCAAACCATGTAGGCAAAAATATGGGGATATTTACTCTCAACTCCCCGTTAAATTTTTTAGTTAAAGTTAGCATTCCACTTAATTAAAACTAACACAGACCCCCAATACTATAGCATCATTAGTTATTTTTAACGGTGCTACAGTAAAAATTCATGATAAATATCATAAAGACCCCTCTAATATATCTAAAATAATAAACTCATCCATTGATTATAAAATAATATAAAGATTTTATTTTTTACAATCCTTTTAAACTAATTAATATTATAAAGATATTTTCGATATTTTATTTATTAAAATAATATAAAATATTTAAAAATTAATAAAATTTTATTAAAATAATAAAGATATATTTTATAAA
>JANKKC010043432.1:0-11982 GCA_026225755.1 Bursera bipinnata
GCAACAAAGATTTGTTCTTTGCATGAAATCAAACTTTTTCTGAGCAAGAAGCATAGATTCCCAACGAATGAAATTGGAAAATTCAAATTGACATTAAATAATATTGTAAACATAATGGACTTCAATGCCATTAACCTCCAACAACAAAACAAGAACACAAGATATCTGTTGGGCAAAGCACTAAAAATAAGAGACCCACAAAGGCCACAAAGCTCTAAAACATATAAAAGTGACTCCAAATATAAAAGAATAAACTCTTGACTACAATATTTACAGCCATTATAACATTATCATTTCCATAGTGATGGAGGCTTGTTAAAACAATGCAATAAGCATGCAATAGTATGGATATTCTTGGACATTCAAGATATGTTAAGTGGCTCAAAATCAGTAGTGCAAGCAATTGGCTGCCTACGAAAGTCAATGTATTCTAATCAACTCTTAAACAAATTATTTTAAGAAATATATAGAATATAAATTTCTTTTAGAATAATATTACACAACAACATATGGCGTCGGGCCATGTTAGGTGGAGAAGAGAAAATTCAAGGATCCTGGGATTCTGATTCTGATTGAATATTCATGAATTGGGAAACCACAAGCTTAGAGATCTCACTAATTGCAGCTTGAACCTGATAATCAGGGGACTCCGTATTCCTTGACCACCCTGGTGATTGTGAGCTTAGTGTGGTGTATTCAGTGGCGGCCACCCTTGTCTTTCGAGATGTTGCAAAAACTTTCTCCAAATCTAACTGTGACAGTGGCCTTGGTGCCTGAGAAGGAAAAAATGGGCCAAGAGACTTGCTGAGATTCAGCCATAATCCAGCTTAAGCATACATGTTCAATCACTAAAGATGTGTAACTTTACCGCTACCATCCATGCATACAAAAATTCCAATACTTATCAACATAAATCCAAAAGCCTAGATTTCATTCCAGCTATTTAAATAAAAAAGATTATATGCCTCCAATAATGAAGTTGGCTTGTAATATTTATATCCTAAGGATAACCCATGACAACAGAGAACGACTGGACTTCATGAATGTGAAACAGAAACTAAAAACAAAACATAACAAAATGATTTTTTGAAAACAAATTTGCGGCTCCAATACCTAAAGTAAAATTCATCAAATAAAAAAGAAGAGATATGCAGAAGTATGATCTATAACAGAGAATGTTAACAGTAAGCCTAAGGCTTATGTGGGACATTATATACTTAAAAAGTTGGGGATTATTTTATCAGAAAATTTTGGTACCACTTGTGTGAATAGGATGTAATTTCAGATAAAAACCGGAAAAATATAACTAACCCAGCCAAGTCAAAGAGGAGAAAATGAATGGAAAAAGAAAAAAACAGAAAGTAGATGGCAGATAAAGCAGATTCTTACGGTCGATCGTTTCCCTTTCTTCTCCTCATCGAGTAATTCCCTGATAGGAAAGTAGGCTGCCTTCTTGCAGACTTCAAGAAGATCTGAACCTGTATAACCCTCACACAAACTGGCTATATAGTCAAAATCAATGTTGTCTTCAACACTCTCACCCTTCAAAATCACCTTCAATATCTCGGCCCTCTCCCTGCGGTCTGGCATCCCAATCTCAAAGGCCTGAGGAAGACGCCTAAGTATTGCTTCATCAAGTTCTGATGGGCGATTAGTTGCCGCAAGAACCATCACTCTGGCATTCTCTACAAAGCAGCATGAAATCATCAAAATAAAAGACCTGGCCTAACCAAGTTGACTAAAGAACAAAAACACACTTCAGAAAATCACTTATTTTCAAAAAAAGAAAAAATATACATGAAATATAACAGCAGCACTGTTGGAGTAAAATAAAAAAGAAAACTCACGATCTGTAGTAAATCCATCCCATAACGCCATAAATTCAGTCTTCATATTTGTCAAAGCTTCATGGTCTGTAGTACGGCGCTGACCCAAGAAGCTGTCAACCTCATCGATAAAGATAATAGCAGGCTGCAGTTTATAGGCCAAGCTAAATACAGCAGCCACTACAAAGTAAAACAGAATATCAATAGAAAGAACCACAGTGAAGCACCAAAAACTCTGTACAACGCATACAAAGTCAATGAAACCGACTTCGAAACTCCTCTATACAAAAAATTGCTGGTATCCTAGAAGAAAATAAGAGAACATGATGCACACTCACCAAGTTTCTGTGCATCACCAAACCACTTGCTCATTAGATTCGATATGCGCACATTGATGAAAACAGCCCCAGACTCTCTTGCAATAGCCTTGGCAAGCATGGTCTTCCCTGTGCCCGGTGGTCCGTATAACAAAACACCTTTCTGCGGACCAAGAAGCTTCCCATGCGAAAACAGCTCAGGCCTCCGTAACGGAAGAATTACCAATTCATATAAAGCTTGCTTGATGGTTTCCAATCCCCCAATAGAGTCAAATTCCACATCAATGTGATCAGGATTTATAACATCACATGCTATTACATCCTGTTAAAATTAACAACGAAAAAACACAAGTCACACACACCACCAACAATAACATAACATTACACCATACATCAAAAACTATATCAAACACATTATTCCAAAAAAATGATTTCTATGTGCGTTCTGACACTGATACAATCCAACAACTGAGGCTCAACCCAACTAATGCAGCATGCATAGAACCCCCTCAGTATTATCTTTAAAACGGCATTCTGACATCTGTATAACTCTATATATTTTCTTCAGAAATTGTTTTGTTTCTAACTACACATCATTCCCAATCAAACCATCCCTAATCAAAATCCACTAGCATAAATCAACTTCTAGAGTAATATCTTGCTTCAACAGCATTTGTAGTCCAGCAAATCAATCCAGGTCACAACCCTTTTGCATTAAAATGTATATTCAATAACCAATTTGACATCGTAAGTCACAACTTAATAAATTGTGAGGTGTTGCTACCGAGTAATATTACGTATACAACCACATTATATAACCAAACACAGACAACCTGACATAACACAAAATTCAACAATATGGTGACCACTCATCCCATGATTTTATTCCACGTCGGGTTATATGGCTAACTTGGTTGCAGAATTATTGATTGCTATGTTCTTGGCCTGATAAGGTTACTGCGTCAATAACAACCATTGGAATGGAATAACAGACAACGAACTCCGGCAAGCTTACTAGACGGGTCCACTATCGGTACCGTAACAAGACCCTACGTTGTGTTATTAAAACCGTTAATACCGGCATCGGAACCGGGATTTGCATCTAGTAACCATGCTCTGCGAATACAATAATTTCTAGAATAACGAAAAGTAAATTCAACGAAATATAAATAAATTTAGATAAAAGGAAAAAAAAAGTGCCTCGTAAGGATTGGTATGAATGAGAGGACGGCCCAGACGTTTGGCGATTTCCTTTTTGTGTTCAAGGGCTTTCTTGGAGGCTTCACGGTTCGGGTCGAGTTGTCGGAGCCCTGTGAACAGGACTAAGCAACTGAGGGCAGCGCTGGCTGCGTACAGAATCAGTTGTTGCAAGAACTTGGTCTCGGAAGAAGACTCCCCCATACCTTTCACCCTATAAGAGGAACAATTGATTATATTTTGAAGTTTTTTAAGTTCTCTGCGATTGATTAAAAAAAATGAGAAACTAGGGTTTGAAAGACTATTTGTAGAAGAGGGATGAAATAAACAGAAGTAATTGTTTGGGGATGAAGAAAGGTTGGTCGAGGTTGGACTTAGGCCCAGTTTTGAACTTGGCGTGGAATGTGGGCCTAATTTCATGTTTGGGCTTTACTAAATGAACCTCCTATTTTCTAAATACAGGCAAATGATACAGAAATTACAAAGAATAGGATCTTTTAACTTTTGGGTACGATGTACGTTTCATTTGGACGTTCTTAAAAAAAAAAAAAGGAATAAATTTAGAAAAAATAAATAATGAATCATGATTGATATTTTGAGGTAATTCTAAAAAATGATTAAAATTGAAGGGGTATTTAAAAAATGATCATACGCCTTAAAAATCGAGATACCATAATCACATCTAACAGCTTGGATACGTGCCTTTTGATCGACGATCTGTTGAATATTGTCATAATAATTGAAGTTTTTTAAAATATATCATTTTTTTTAATATCCCCTTTAATTTGAGTTATTTGTGCAAGTAACTCTTTTATATATATGTCGATACGGAAGCTAACCAACCTTGTGCTGTAGTTGAGCTGCTCCAGTCCGAGGCCCATAAAATCTTTCCCGAGATGATATTATGGGGCCCATTTATTTCCCTCAACCTGTACAATTTTATATTTAAAAAAAAAAAATTGTCCCGGTCACGTTTTCGAAAATAGAAATTTCTTTATATATATAGAAAAATAATAAAATTGATATAAACTTTTTTATTAAAAAATAATAAAAGAAGTCTAAAAGTACAAAATCCAAACACAGGGTAAAGTGGAAGTTGATCACTGAATTGGCAGCTTAATAATTAATCATTAAATGGGCTTTTCCAACGGTCATTCTCCTTCAAATCCAGGAGTATCCAATAATAGAAAGAATATAATATTAGTATAATTGATTGAGAAAGGTAAAACACGAACAAAAGGAATTTGATTCAGTCAAATCTACGGAAGACATGGCTCTCTCGATTCTCCGCAAGTGTATTGAGAGGCAATCGGCTGTCTTCAAAATATGCTTTTCGTCTGCTTGTTTTACACGCAAGAAAAATTCTCTTTACGTCACGCTACTGATGACTTCCCAGTTTGTCTTCCAAGCCATCGAATCATTTCATCACTGTATCACACACGGGGCGGATGTTTCTCTTATATTTTATATATTTTTTAAATAATTTAAAATTAGATAAAATAAAATAAATAAATATATATATATATATAATTTTTTTTAAATAACTAATTAGTAATTTTATCGATTTATTAGATTTATGTCAAAAGTAAGATGAAGACCGAGTAAAAGTCATAAATTAATATCCGCCTCATATAATCAAAAAAAAATTTTTAAAAAACTCTAACTCATACATACCCCATCTAATTTTTTCAACTATGAAATCCATTCTATCATCATTTCACTGAATGAAATAATGGATACATGTATGACTTTTATAAATATTTTAATAGTTATATTATGGAAAAGTCATACAAAGGGTTGGAAACTTTGCTCCATTTACCAATATACCCTTCTATTATTCCATTTTTCAACATTGGATAATGGCTAATATACCCTTCTATTATTAATATCAATTAAGATTTTAAATGTAAACCCATAAACAATAATAGGGGGTGCCGTCTTGGTTGTACCATAGCCAATTAATCAGCATACTTAATCAATATCATAGAAAATATGCCACATCATGTATGATATATACATGATTACATTCGATGTATTTTTAATCTTTTATAGTAAAGTAAGAAAGTATGAGTTTTGAGTGTATTATTATTTTTATCCAATCAATCAAACAACATGCTTTACATATATACTAATTAGTTGAGTTTAAAATTTTCACACAATGGTTACACATGTAGTCACCTAATTGATGAACGTATGCAATACACTATTATTGATGTATTGCTTTTTAATTAGTATATTATACATATTACTATTGTATCTTATTGACATGTATCCAAGACTTTCGTATTTTAAAAAATATATATTTTATATAAGATTTTAATCTCAACATTTAAATGGTTTAGATTGAATCTTTTTATATGTCATTTCTAAAGTGATTTAAGTGTAATAGTTAGATTTAATTATAACCATCCAATTGTTGGATTGTTGGATGTGATGATTCAAGAATTGTGTTAAATTTGTATAAATAATAAACGGCCGCCCACCAAGTTGTTTTTTTTTTTTATAAAATTTATAAAAAAATNAATTGTGTTAAATTTGTATAAATAATAAACGGCCGCCCACCAAGTTGTTTTTTTTTTTTCTAAAATTTATACAAAATTTAAAATTTGAGATATTAGAATCCTATCATGTTATATGAGCCGAATTTCACGGGTCCCCACTTGATAAGGACATGTAAGGTCTTCATCGATTTTCTACCATTGGATCAAACCCACTAATGTGTCGGGCCCACGTGAAAAGTCCACTTGGTCTCAGACGCCCGATCTCTTCTGTATCATACATTACATCATTATCATCATTTCGTCAAATCCTCCAATGAGCTCCGGTGTTTGCTGACCATTAAAAGTTGAAGCTTTTGGCTGACTTGAAAGCTTGGTAATATAATGACAGCGCCTGAAGTTTAATAAATCTCTATATTCACCTCTAATTTTTGCAAGTTTCATAAACATCTATTAAGTTGATATTTTGTGATGATACTCTATATACAATTAATTCATGCAACCTGAGATAAGAAAATATTACCTGATGATTAATATATAGTTTATTAAATATTTTTAATCTTTAATCATTTTGTATTAGATCGTTTATATGTATTTATATTTTATTTCTAGAAAATAATGCATACTTCTTCAACGATGACAATTGAATCATCAACATAACCAATTTGTGAAGATGTGTCATCGCAAGAATGGAGGGTGAGTAAGAGACTGCATTATCATTGACGAAATATTCTCATAGTAATTAACGATAGGAAGGCTTGTAAAACTTTTGGAAATGAGAAGTGGCTGTGTAGATTTTGAGAGAGCCTCAGGGAGAGGTCTCAAATTTACTCTTGTAAGCTCCATATTGCGATGTAGACACGCCTGCAACCAAATAAAAAAAAAGTAATAAAGACACTTCGAAGGAAAGGGAATAAGGATCAAGCTATCGATGCCACTTCTTTAATCTCCACTCCATGATATCACATCCACCTCTCTCACTTTCCAACATTTTCAAGTCAGCGAGACGGAAGGATCAAAATTTGTGGCCAAACATGTGTAGATTTTGTACTTAAAGAAGCTATAGTGTAGTTGTTTGATGGATGTTAATGATGTCTTAGTGTGTAGTACAAAGGCTTTATTTTCTCGTTTTGTTACTCTTGTACTTCTTTGTAGTACATGCAATGGTCTTGTAAGTCCACCGAGATTAAAGGTTGGTAAGCTGTTGTTGCAGCTACTATTGGCAATGGTTCTGGCTCTATAAATGTCAGATTTTGAAGCAAATTATGCCGTGTGATTGAGATTGAATACATAACCTTTTGTGGATATGGTGTACTATTCAAGAATTTGAAGATTTTGCATTCAATGCTTTTTAAGAGGCTTGTGGGCATTTCAAGGTTTTTCATTCATCACCGAGTGGCATTTCTGGGTCTTTCTTCTTGTGTGTGATTTGTTTAAGGTTGCTAAGAGTCAACGCAGGGATTGGAGAGGTGTTCTAAGAAACGATTTTGGAGCTTTGTGAGCATGATCAACGTTATAAAGATCATCTGCTCTTGAAGCCAACAAGAAGACGAGCTGCAACAAAGTTATCAAGGTAAGTTATTTTCTGGGTATCTTTACTTTTATAAAATATTTTTTTTATTTATAAAGTTTTTGTTCCAGTAAATTGGTTCATAAAACTGGGTTTTGATTTTGCAATTTCTGATGGTTCATGCTCGATTAGGAAGCAAGAACTTGATCAATAAAAATGGGGAACATGAACGTGGAAGAGTTGAAGGAGATTGAGGGAGTTAACAATGAGAGAGAGAACTTGGAAGTGGAAGAGGCTAGAGACCAAATAGAGGACATAAAGAGGATTGCACCATGGACAAAGCATATCACAGTTCGAGGACTAATTGCCAGCTTAGCCATTGGGATCATATACAGTGTCATAGTCATGAAGCTGAACCTGACCACTGGCTTAGTCCCCAATCTCAATGTCTCTGCTGCTCTATTTGCCTTTGTGTTTGTCAGGACGTGGACTGAGTTGCTTCACAGGGCAGGAATTACATCAACTCCCTTTACTCGACAAGAGAATACTGTAATTCAGACTTGTGCAGTTGCTTGTTATAGTATTGCTGTTGGAGGTTCGGAGATTTTGTATTTTCATCCCAATTGTTATTATTGTTATCTAATTTTTGTGTTTTGATTGAATACTAGTTAACTTGATGCTGTCTCTCTGTTGGTTGGGGACTGCAGGTGGTTTCGGGTCTTATCTGTTGGGTTTGAACAGGAAGACATATGAGCAGGCAGGGGTGGACTCAGAGGGAAACAATCCTAACAGTGTCAAGGAACCAGGGATTGGTTGGATGACTGGTTTCCTCTTTGTTAGCAGCTTTGTTGGCCTTCTGGCACTGGTACCTCTTAGAAAGGTATCTTTTGTTTTTTTACTGTTCTATTTCCTTGGGTTCTTCTTTTAGTTAATTGATGACAGATTGATGTGCTGCAAGTTCAATGAGTTATTTGGTAGTCGGTGCTTAGAGGTGTCATGATATTCATATTCTCATTTTTCGACTAGTATTTCCGTGGTGAAACTTGAAACAGAATGCTCATGAACTTCTTGTTGTGGCAGATCATGATAATAGACTACAAGTTGACTTATCCAAGTGGAACTGCTACTGCAGTTCTTATTAATGGGTTTCATACCCCAAAAGGAGACAAGATAGCGAAGTACGAATCTGTCATCCTAAATACTTGTCTTTCCATATCAAACCCCAGATATAGTTGTGACTTGAGTATAAAGCAACTAAACAGAATTTTGGCTCTTCTTGCAGGAAGCAAGTTCATGGATTCATGAAATTCTTTTCTTTAAGTTTCCTGTGGGCTTTCTTTCAGTGGTTCTATTCAGGAGGAGACCAATGTGGATTTTCTCAATTTCCTACATTCGGATTGAAAGCTTGGAAAAATTCGTGCGTGATCAACATTTTCCTTCACATTTTATATCCTTACCTGTGGTTAATCCTTTCATTGTCATTGATTAAAGAAATTGAATATCTTTTTTGCAGATTTTACTTTGACTTCAGTATGACTTATATCGGTGCTGGAATGATCTGTTCCCATCTTGTGAATTTGTCCTTGCTACTAGGTGCTGTACTCTCTTGGGGAATTATGTGGCCACTCATAGGTGGGCTTAAAGGTGATTGGTTTCCTAAAACCTTACCTGAAAGCAGTATGAAGAGTCTAAATGGTTATAAGGTTTGTCAGTAATACTCTGATACCCAATTACTCTGGCACAAACAATCCATTTAGCATAACTGATAATTGCAGAACTTATTGTTGGACAACTGAATCTTATAGTTTCTCACTTGGGCTGCAGGTTTTTGTTTCTATTGCTCTGATCCTAGGAGATGGTCTATACAATTTTCTCAAGATTCTTTATTTTACTGCCAGAAGCATCCATGCCAAGGCGAAGAATAACAATCTCAAAACATGTAATTTGAAAACTTTTATCTTTATATGAGACCCCTGTACAGTTTATGCATTTCAGACCTCTCACCTTCCCAGTTTATCATGTCCTGTGGCAAAAGATGCTGCTGCCATCTAACCAGGGTATTTAAATTGTTAATTTTTTACCTTCCTGGTAAGGTGGCAGGGTGACCCTTTGTACCATGCTATAGAATTTTTAAAACTGTGTTCTATAAATATGAGAGATACTAAACTAGAGCTGGATCATCAAGATCTTACTGTCTTTCGGCAGAGTAAATTTTCTAACCACATTCTCCCTTTGATGCAGATTCAGATGACCAGAGTCAGCCTCTTGATGATCTTCGACGAAATGAAATGTTTATCAGAGAAAGCATCCCAATGTGGGTGGCATGTGTAGGGTACACTATCTTCTCCATTATTTCCATCATTGTGATCCCTCTGATGTTCCCTGAGCTCAAGTGGTACTATGTTGTTGTGGCATACATTCTTGCACCCTCTCTTAGCTTCTGCAATGCTTATGGTGCTGGTCTTACAGACATGAACATGGCCTATAACTATGGAAAAGTGGCCTTGTTTGTGCTTGCTGCCTTGTCTGGGAAAGAGAATGGAGTGGTTGCCGGACTTGTGGGCTGTGGTCTGATCAAATCAATTGTTTCCATCTCTTCTGATTTGATGCATGATTTTAAGACTGGTCATCTCACTCTAACTTCCCCTAGGTCGATGCTTCTTAGTCAGGCCATTGGGACCGCCATAGGTTGTGTTGTAGCTCCTCTTACATTCTTTCTCTTTTACAAGGCTTTTGATGTGGGGAACCCAGATGGTGAATACAAAGCTCCTTATGCTATTGTCTACCGAAACATGGCAATTCTAGGTGTCGAAGGCTTCTCTGCCTTGCCTCAGCATTGTTTGCAGCTCTGTTACGGGTTTTTTATCTTTGCCATGGCAGCCAATTTGTTAAGAGATATTTCACCTAAGAATATTGGAAAATGGATTCCTCTTCCAATGGCTATGGCTGTGCCTTTCCTAGTTGGTGCCTACTTTGCGATCGATATGTGTGTGGGGAGCTTAATTGTGTTTGTCTGGCACAAGCTAAACAGCAGAAATGCAGGTCTTATGCTTCCTGCAGTTGCCTCAGGCTTGATCTGTGGAGATGGACTATGGATTCTCCCTTCATCGATCCTCGCTTTGGCTAAGGTTCGTCCGCCAATCTGCATGCGATTCTTGGCAGCCTAGTCAAATTTATTAGCAGTTGGATGAGGACAGGTAGGGGAAGAGGTTTAGAGGAAGCAAAAAGTGTAGTTGGTTACATGCAAGTAGAGCTAGTTTTCAGGTACAATGTAATATGCAGTTACAAAGTATAGTGATAAAAGATGTATCTATTTCCAGTAATATAATTGTATAACTTTTTGGCTAATAATAATAGAACCGATTTTGCAAATTTGTGTCGAAACTTGGGAAGGAATGATTAATTATAACATGACAGAAAAGCTCAGAAACAATAGATTTACTTGTGTCTTGTTCACTAACTGAGACCTTGTTTGACAAAGGAGTGCTTGTTTTTATGGGAACGTTGGAAGTCCTAGAGATGAAAATTGGAACAGAAAATAGGAAGAAATAATCAAATATATGCACCATTTTAATTTTTACACCTTTGACGAGTTGACGTGTGCTAACCGGCATGTATTTGTAACATGTAATGGTTGAAAGAAGATTATCCTTCGACCCTATGTCTAACAGGTGAGATTTCCATCAACCGATTAACTCATGAATTGGGTAAGCAATAATAATAGTGATAAAAAAGATTAAATTAAGCTTCAAAAATACCCTTTTGAACTTGATTATCCTCACAAATTACGTATTTTTTTATTGATTTTCTTAGCTTTTAACCTGATTTTGTTAAATGGCCTCAGGGAAAAGTATGGTATTTTTGTTTATTAATTTTGTATTTTTGTTTTCAAAATAATTTGAAGTATATGCACAGCAAGCAAGATTTTGGAGTTTATAAAAGAACACACTACAAAAGTATGTACCTTCATTTGACTGATCCGCAATAAGTAGTCATAGACACAGTTGAAGGAGTACTTTCTTACTGAATGCAAATTTTATTTGATTTATTTGATTTATTTTTTAATTATATCACATTTATAAAATTTTTATCATGATATTTTTTACAACCGGCATAAATTGACATAGGAACATATATATATATAAAGACGATAAAAATCTTACTCTGTCTCATAACACTAAATATTAGCCTATTCTTATATTTGTAGCAGGTGATTTATTTGTTTTTTTTTAATAACTATTTTCTATGCTAATAAAAAAAAATTGGCTACTTCATTGTTTTTGACTAAATTAACTTGGAATATGATGAATTCTAAAATGACCCATATGAAAAGAATAGAATGAATCAATCTATATAAGATTACTTGCTGTGATCCAATGTTCTTCAGAATTTTCTTCAAGCCTGTAAGCTCCATTCATACCGCAATTACCAACAAAGCTAGCTCGTGGTTCAGAAAAATGATTTAGGACACTCTTTTAATGCATATTGTCCAATACAAATTTCCAGCCCACAAACAAGACCCGAGACGAGACAACAGATTTTCCGGCGAGTCACTAAATCAAAACCAAGCTTATGAGATTGACACAGTCCATGACCCGATATTATGAAGCCCCATGATTTAATACCATACTGAG
>JANKKC010043433.1:0-11985 GCA_026225755.1 Bursera bipinnata
TATTTTTATAATTTCAAGAAAAATATAATAAAAATTCCAAACTACCAAAATTTAAATAAATCTTGTAAAAAAAAAAAGTTATATTAACCTTCATATATTTATTCGTTTATCACCTAATTAAAACAAACAAGCTACAGAATAAAAAATTATATTAAATAAAAATTAAGTTTTTAAATATCATGATATATTGTTACAACTTAGAAAGTGTATATCCAAGTGTAGGTTATCTTATTTATAGTCCTCGATAAGTCCAAGTATCGTATCCACAGGGAGATTATTATCAAGATCAATGATATTTATTTTAACGTCCAATATCCAAAGCAAAGGAAATGTAAATGAAGTGTTGGTTAGTTTTAGAGATAGAAATTACCAAGTACGAAATTAAATTCAAGTAAAAAGAACAATGAGGCATCAAAAATCCACACTCATTTGAATTATAGAAATTATTCTTAATTCCTTTTAAAACTCAATTGACATTAACTAAAGAGCAAAATCAATCGGAAGATGAAAACATTTTAGTTCAAGAAAATATTAAATAAAAGAATTAGTCTTTCAACGAATTGATGATAACATTTCGAGAAACATGTACTTGATTTGTAAAAAAAAATTTTCAAGCATTCAAAGTGCCAATATGTCTTCTATGAATCAAGACTTTTAATCAACCAAAACAACTTTCAAGAAAATATTTATTCAAAGGATTGAAAGGAAATACATTGAAGAACAAAATTACAAATAAATAAGTGTTTCACTCCTAGCCTTAGCTAAAAATTTAGAAAAATATATTACAACTACAAAATACACAATAAATAAAACTAAAAACTCTAAAAATGAATTGTACATTTGCGATAAACCAATGGTCTCCTTTTATAAGCAAATGGGAGAGGGCATTCAAGGAATTTTCATAAAAATTCATTTATTATCACCTAACCACTCTTATCACTTGTAACCACTTTTGGAACAATGTGCACACCGAATCTGTTAAAGTCTCCAACATGAAAGATGTAGATAATTGAAGTATCTTTCCATAGCCACTTGAATGGTGCCATTTGGATATGTATTTATAGAGAAATGGCCAAAATACAGTAGCTATATCAATTCTCATACACCAATCACTCTATCAACTTGTAAGGCATTTTGGAGTTTCTTAACCACAAATTTGATTAATTAGAAAATAGACAACTTGTAGATAAGTGAATAAGCTCTCCAAAGCCAAAAGAATCAAGTCATTTGGAGTTGAGTTCAATAACATATGGTCCAGGATGTCTAGATATGTTAGGCTGTGATTCACTTTCGGCCACCTGCCACTCAATCAATGTGCAACAACGTTTTAATTAATTTGCACTCATAATTTAAGAAAGTGTCCAACATACAAGTTGTAGATAATTATCTTAGCTTCCTAGATCATCTTGAATCATGTCATTTGGAGTTCTGGTGAGGTAGCAGTGGCCCCATAAGTCGACATAGGTTAGGTTAGACGTCTCAAATTCTGGGTTATATTTTAACCCAATTTCGAACCATTAGACATTAGCTTTGGGCTTTAAGTTGTTCTTCAAGTTTATAAAGAAATCTGTTAACTTTCTACAGGTATAAAACTCGAATCAAATGGGCTTTTGGATTGAAAGTTATGCTTATTTTACTTAGCCTGCATCAAAGTAACTAAAAATAAAAATTTACAACAATAATTCTTTTAAGCTTAATACAATGAGAATGGTCACATTAATAACACTTAAAATATAAAAATAATGATTTAAACTCTTAATAAATATACACTTTTAAGTGCTCAACATATATCTAAAATGATTTATTAAAATAAGCATATAAAAAGATATTGTACATTTTTATTAAAACATTATTTATATCCATTTTTATTTATTTATTTAGACTTTTATATGTAGAAAAAATAATATTTTACAATAAAAAAATCTATTTAAATATTATAACTGTTTTTTAACTAATTTTGATTTTTACATATAATAAAATATTGTATAATAATCAAGTGCATAAGTGGGTACTAGATGTTACTAAAAATTATATTAAAATAATAGAATATATAAGGTTAAGTGTAAATGGTCATTAACCAAAAAATTATGTTCAAAATTAATTTTTCTCAAACAAATTGTTAAAGTGGGGGTTAGGTATTACTAAAAACATAAGTGAGATGGTATTGTTATTAAGTCATAATTAGGGGATACTTGAATAACTTTTTTATTAATCGGAGATAACTATTACGATGTTTTCATAGTTTGTGTTAGTTTTTAATTAGAGAAATTACGTTGATCTTTTAATTAAATTTTGAAAAAACATTTAACTCCAAACTTTTATTAAACTAATATTCATTTTCATATTTTTTTAGGGGTAAATATTAATTTTTATGGAAATAATTATAATTTTTAAAGATAAATATTAATTTAATAAAAATTTATAATTAAATATTTTTTTTTAAATTTAACTGGGAATAAGGGAAAATATTTTTTTTTTAATTGATGGGATGTTTGTTGGAAAAAATAAAATAAAATTAACTTTTCGGGGGGTCCGGAATAACCATTCCTCGATAACTTGATTCTTTACTTCAAACCGTAACCCAAGAAGTGACGGTGTCTCACAAGTCATAGCGTGCAGCGTGCACACTAGGTACCCGCACGCACGCACTTCTTGCGATAAGGCCAAAGAAAGAAGCAAAGAAGAAAAGAGGCGCCACTTGTTTCACTCATGGCCACCTCAACTACCTTCTACCAAATCCCTCCATTTCTCTGCACTTGCAGGCTGTCTCACCTTAACCTCAGGCGCCACGACCTAAACCTGCTGCCATCGTCAAACTCTAGAAGAAGTAGGCTGGTTAGGACAAGTTCTCTGAAGACACCCATCACTGCTAAACAATCAAACAAGAATGCCTTTCAGTACAGGAAGCTTGGGGACTCTGATCTTCTAATCAGTGAAGTTACTTTGGGAACTGTAAGAACTGCGCTTTCTTGTTAGTGGGTAATTCTTGTTTATGCATAAAAATGTTTGTTTTGGTTGTCGGTAGTAACGAGTTCTATACGCATATTTATTTTTGGCTTTGTTTAAGTGTTGGTTATTTTGTGCAATGTGCTGAGAATTTCTGTTACCTTTGTTTGGCGTATTAAAGTTAAATGTGTTTTGAGTTTAACACTTTTGAAAGAGTTTCTTAGTAATGTAAGCATGGTATGATATAAAATTATGTTAGTACTGCTAGCAAACGTGTGTATGCTGAGTTTCTATTCGTGCGATGCCATTTGTGCTGATTTTATGATTTCTGCATTGGTAATATCTTGTATATGAATGGAGAATATCCTAATGCATGTGCTTTTTGGACAAAAAGAATAAAATTTAAAGGCCTTTTGTCCTTGATGACTTTTTATTAATCATTTAGTTCATAGATTATAGATATACATAAGGGATATTTATCAATTAACCATCGGTGAGTTTGTTTTGACTGCCATTTTGAGTGTTGGAGAATTAGATTATTCAAAATGCCGAAGAATTATGTCCCATGTTCGAATTTGGGAACAACCACTTCCTCAAAGATTCAGAACAAGTAGAACTTTTTTTAGTGATAAAAATTAAAATTGCTATCATTTGCATGTTAAGGGCAGACTCTCTAAATCACCAAAAGATGAAAAAGAAATTAAAAAAAAAAAAAATTGTAATAATGCTTCTGTATGTTTAAAACACTTGTGTATGGTACCATTTTGGACTGTGAATGGCAGAAATTTAAGTTATTTATGGGTATGAAGAGCTGTATCAGAAGATTTTTTAAATACCTGAGTTTTATGTGATTCTGGAATTTCCCATGGATATTAATTTTGTGTCCTTGGGGTATCAAATTATAAGGAAGATTTTTAGCATTCTTTCTATATACATATAGTGTGTGAAGTCTTTTCTCTACAAGTGTTATCATGTCTGATGCTGATGACTATCACATTTCAGATGACGTTTGGAGAACAAAATACGGAGAAAGAAGCTCATGAAATGCTTTGTTATGCCTTTGAACATGGAATCAATATTCTTGACACTGCAGAGGCTGTAAGTTCAATTGCTCACTACCTGTACACATATGCGCACTTGTGGCTGCAAACTTTCAAAACTGCCACCCTGCCACTCAATTTCCCGCACAATAGAGTCTAAAGTCTTCACACCACGAAAAATCTCATCTTTGAAGGTTGACTTCACTTGTATACATAATGAAATTGCACCACAAATATTTGAAGGATACTTCCCTAAATTATTACTAGTGAACAGGCTGTGGTCTGCAACAATGGTTAAACTAGGTTCATGAATTTAAGTAGTGAGGGTTGACTGAAAATAAAACAAGAAGAAAAGCTCTTAAATAGTGAGATGGTATAGAAACAAAAAGAAACTGCATGATGAAGAAGGGCCTTGCTAGAATTAACATATGTTAAAGTGGGTAACTGGTTAACTGTTTTTGTATTTTAGTCTTAATATCCTTAACTTTTTCACAATTATATTCAATGTAGTTGGTAGTTAAGCAAATTATGGTACTTTTGGTTCTGATCATTTGTGGTTTCGGTAGAACAAGGGTTGTCTGTTATGATTTGTTACAATTTCAAGCAATGGAAGATGAAAATTTTGCAAGTTGACTGCAAAAGAACATCATTAACCTAGGATGGTTCACTGAGATACATCTTATGATCAACTGTGAGTCAACTACAACTTTGCATTAATTACCTCAGGATGTCATCATGATACCTCTTCACTAAGCTATTTCCTTAAATAATCTCAATGTGGACTTGCTCAACTTTTGCATTTCTTTTTATGTTGTCAGTATGTTATTCATCTTTAGCTTCTTTATTATGACATTACTTTTAGATTGTTAAAATGTGGCACAAGGACCTCTACTTAAATAGTTTCTTTTTTTATCACAAAGCATAATGTATTTCTTTTTGTCTTGGCTTATGTCATCTTTGGTCTTTCCTTCATTAGTTCACTTTTAATTTGAAATATGTTTCTTCTTTTCATTTCTCACCAATGCGGTCATTCTCCAACAAGCTTTATTGATTCTCCCTCACCAGAAAAGGAAAAGGAGAAAGAAAAACAAAATTATCGGCTCCCTTTCTTGTCATCATCCAAAACTTTTGTTGTCTTTTCAGCGAAAAATTATCTTTAATTTCTTAAATGTGTTCCTTTGAATTAATACCGAGGAAGATCCTCAAAGAAATTGGCCATATCTTGAGATATTTTCTTGAATGCATAATGAAAATAGTTGTAAAAAATTAAAAGATTAATATGTGCCTTCAATATTTATTGATGCAAGTTTTCAGATAAATTTTCTCCAATATTTTCGGTTAGAGTGATTTTTGTCTTCTGCTAACAGTACCCAATTCCAATGAAGAAGGAAACACAAGGAAGAACGGATCTATATATTGGTAGCTGGCTGAAGTCTCAGCCCCGTGATAAGGTTTGGGCATATATTGGACAAATTGCTGATATATTTTTTTTCTATATACACACATAGTTTAGATTTTGAATGTTTTTAATAGCGTCTTTCTCTGTGATGTTGCAAATGGATCTAAATCAGCAAATTTCTTGCTAGACCATTCCCTTAAACATCTGAAATGGATTATGGTAGAAGTTGATGTACACCTTGCAGTTTACAACTCGTAGCAGCTCTTCAGGTGTGACTCGTAAATGTATTCCAGAATTGGGAAGTTGACTGTTGATGATATATATTAGAAGTTAATTACCATCGCAGGCACTTAGATATATATAAACTTTAAGCTTTTGGGTAATGATCAGTTTAACCAAGGGGTCTTCTACTCGAAACCCCATTTATTAATTGAAGTAGAATAAGTAATGTCCATATTTGTGGAATTTACCTGTTTTAAATGGAATGGTAAATAGTCATCTAACATCCTTATTCTTTATTATTGTGTTCGTGTTTGTGGCTGTGTTTGATCTATGTGCCTTACACTTGATAGGGTATGGAGATCAGGTTTATTATTTATCTGTCAATGGCTCATTTTGTTTCAAAAGTAGCTAAACTAAGGTTGAAAGACAAACTTGTGGTCCCGGGACGAGATGACATAACTGTTTACAAAAGTAAAATATATGTAACATTTGTATGAAAATTTTGTCGCACATCTAATCTTGTTCATATTTCTTCTTTTCAACTCATATACTAGATCTCAGAGTAGTGGCTTCATATACATCCTTGTTGAAATTTGTAATCCTATTTTGAGAAAGTAAAATTAAGAAATTAATGATGCTTTCTGAAAGAAAGATTTTAAATTTTAAAGTTTTCATATTATTAATCTATCTGTCTTACTTCATGGACAGGTTATTTTGGCCACTAAAGTTTGTGGGTACTCAGAACGTTCAAGTTATATCCGTGACAATGCAAAAGTTTTGAGGGTTGATGCCGCTAACATCAAAGAAAGTGTGGAGAAAAGTCTCAAACGCCTAAATACAGATTACATTGACTTATTGCAAATTCACTGGTACTTCACAATTTCCCTTTTGTAATCATTTGAGAATATAGAATTTTATAGATGGTACTATCACCTGATGAATAATTGTCCTGTGACATATTACCATCTGCCCGAACAATTTAAAACCAGTTGACAAGTTAAATTCTCCTTGCAATATTCAAGTTCCAAGGAAAATAATTCTGCCCATTTAAGTGGATAAGAGAGATAGATACATGATAAAATATAAACTAAGAGAAAAGTTCTGCATATTTAAACAGATATATCACTGGTTGCTTTCTCTCCTTGAGAGTTCTTTTCGCATTTACTTGATGCAAATGAAAACTTGAAGCTGTGATTGTTTATTTTGATGGAAGCCTATCACTGATCATCTTATGTAATATGATATGTAGAAAATTTTTAATGTTGCTTAGAGTTGTAGATGTGGCTGTGATTGCTGCATCCTTGACAATGGGTCATGTAGACACTACTTTTTCCACTCTCAATTTTCAGCGAATAACAGCGCACTTTTTCTTGGGGTTTCTATCAAATATGCCATTTGGGGCATGGGACAGAGGGTAGTCTTTTACTTACCTTATGAAACCCTTTAATTGTTGAAGGCAAAATTTGATCTTAGGTATCTAGTAAGAGAAAGAAGACTTCATTAGTTGGGCTAGATGACAGTTTATGTTGTAGTGTGCTGTAAATGTTACTAGATCAAGCAATAAATTTTGATGTTAGATAATCAAATTTTAATGGCCTTACATAGCAGTTGATGACAGGAAAGGATTCCTATCATCCTTAGGACAGCTTTCTTCTAAAAACAGTTTGATTACCTTGTGGACTTTTTTAGTGTCTACTTCTTGTCTGCATTTTTTCTTATTATACATTCGAGCAATCACATCAGCCTGCTGTTGTTTTCTTGAAGGAATATCTCAGTTAGTATTGAAAAGGTAAGGTTTCTGAAATATATTGATCTGTTTCGACTTTTATTCCAGGCCAGACCGTTATGTGCCATTATTTGGTGAATTTAGTTATGACTATTCAAAATGGAGGCCAAGTGTGCCATTTGTGGAACAACTGAGGGCCCTTCAAGAAGTTATTGATGAAGGGAAGGTAATGCCTACTGAGCTGAGTTTGAACTTTACATCAGCTGTTACATAACCGTCTAGTAAGCTTTCCCTGTAAATCATCTGAATTTTTGTTCATAATGCTGACTCTTCATCCTCATTGGATTTATCTCTTATCGAAAGCAAATTTTTTGAGTGCCTTAAACATAGAACTAACTCACAACACTCATATTTTGAGTATATGGATATGTGCATTATGTTTGAAAGAAGAATAATAAACGTCAAGCACTTTGTGATAAATAAACTGGTATGCATCCTTTTGATCTTTTCTAGGTACGCTATATTGGTGTTTCCAATGAGACTTCATATGGAGTCATGGAGTTTGTTCATGCGGCTAAAGTTGAAGGACTACCAAAGATTATCAGTATCCAAAATAGCTACAGTCTGCTAGTTAGATGTCGTTTTGAAGGTAGGTTCTTTTCAACTCATATTTTTGTATTATGAATGGAAACTTGAAAATTACACCTTTTCCACCAAAGATTTTGAGCTTTAAATATGACTGTCTATTGATGTTTCTATTTAAGTCTATAGTCCAGCTAATCATCCAGTTTCTTCCTTTTCTTTACCATTTATCTTTCTTTGCAATACGTAGTGCTGTCAAATCTGGAACTTGAAATTGGAAAGAGTGTTAACTAATTACTCTAGAACCAGTGTACTAAAAGGCGCTAGGAGCTCCTAGGACGGCAGCCCGGGGCCTAGGGCCTAGGGGGCCTAGGCGGGACTTAGAAATTAGGTTAAAAGTTAAAGGTTTGGGGAATTAAGATGAACTTATAGAAAGTTTGGGGTTTAAAGAAAATATTTTGGTGGTTAAAGGTTAGAAACTAAAATGTTGGGGTTTTAAAAAAATTAAGTTAGTACCAGGCCCCAAATGTCGTCGTTTTGGGCATATAAAAACAAACTTAAATACACTCAAAACGATATCGTTTGGGTGTTCATTTGAAAAAAATAAAAGTCCTAAATCCCCACAGCCGATCCAGCGCTTCGCCTACCCCTGCCCAGTCGCAAAGCCGGCGATCGGCACTGCTACCCCACTTCTATCTCTTCGCCTACCCCAGCCCAGTCGCCAACCCGCCGATCGGCACTACCCAGTCTGCCGACTGCCTAAACTCGGCTCCTACCCTTTTCTCGACGCCACCCCTCCGCCTAGGGATTAGTCTCCGACTCGGCGGCCGCCTTTTAGATCACTATCTAGAACTATGATTCCTTTTAATAACCATGCACTAGTCCTAAAGAATCAATTTTCTTAATATCCTATGTTGGTTCCAATATTTTCCTTTTGATCCAATCTAATAGCCGGGGATGCTGGCAAAGTGTTAAAAGGCACTTCCCATTTATATATCAAGGTACAATAAACTTGCAGGTTTTTGCTACTTACACCAGAATAATTTATTTTTCTCATATTTCTGGTGGAATTCAGCTAATTAGGGAGTGCTTAGTGTGTCCATAGGAATCTTTCATCGGGAGATCATTAGAGAATACCTCACACATGCGAAGCGACAGAGCCACTAATTGACAAGTGGGGCAAATTGCCCCCACTGAATTTCGAAAATTTTTCAAATTCTGCTTTAGTTTGGATTTTAACACAACATATCCTTTTTATCTTTCCAAAATCAAAAGAATTTAAACTTCCAATCCATATCATAACTAGTTTTGTTCCCTCTTCAATAACTCATCATCCGTATGAGCCACTAAACGGGGAAATTACAATAACCCCCCAATTAAATTTGAAGAAAACACTTAACCCTACATTTTTATTAAACTAACATTTACCTCCCAAAAACTCTTAAAAAATTAACACTTACCCCTCAAATATTTGGGGAGTAAGTGTTAGTTTTGAGAAAACAGTTTTAATTTTTTGGGGGATAAGTGTTAATTTAGTAAAAATGTAAGGTTAAGTGTTTTCTTGAAATCTAATTGAGGGGTCAGAGTAAATTCCCTGCCACTAAACCTTTTTATTTTGTCAACCAATATCATAATATTCTTTTAATCCACAAGGTCCTAGTTTAATTATAGCTATCAATTTATTTAATATTTAAATTAAAAATTTAAGTTACAATAATCTAATCCTTTATCAAATTCTTCTTTATAAAATATTTTAAAGTATTTATAATTCAAATATATTTTTCAAACAAGAACCTATATTTGACTATATTTCAAAGAGATATTTGACTATATTTCAAATATATCTTTAAAATAATTTTAATGATATCAATTAAACACTATAAATAAATATATACGACATTGTTTTTATTATTACTTTTTATAATGTATAAATATTTTTACTTTTACAATATTAATTATACAATCTTACTTAGAGTATAGATGTATTAATATATATACTATGAATCAATTTTCATGTTTATTATTAATAATTTCTCTAATGTCTACTAAAGCAAATTGTTGGCTGCATCACTGCACATGCTGGGGCATTTTGCATCATAGCATCAAGCTGATAAATTTATTGATGTTGTTGTAAATACCAAGACTTTAGTGTGCTTTTCTCTATTCAATTTTCACTTTTTTATTTTGCTGATTTGTTTTCCTCAAATACCCTTATAAAGTTACCTCTGTGTTTTTGAGCCAAGGTATTAGGGGAGAAAATTCTTAACCAAACTCGAGGGAATAATGTGGTAGATGAATTAGGTTGGATGGATATGTGACAAGTTTGAAAAATCACTTGTAATATGGAAATTAAGCATGGTAGATCGGTAAAAATTTTCAATTTTTTAATCTTTGTCCACACTAAGAATAGTTATAATTCAATCTCCAGACTGTATCTTATTTTTCCAAATCTTTTAACTGTATCTGACCAAACCTTTCTGTCTCTTCTTTTTCGTCTATTATCTCATAAATATCTAGCTGATAGTGTAAATCTAAAGAACCTGCACAGCTATAAGATGATCTGGGAATTCATTTTTTCACAATAGAATTTGCAGAGGCTGCTCTTGTCCTACCAAGTAGTTCCAGTAGGATTAGGTGTTATGTGTAATGTCTTATTAATTCACTGTGGTAACAACTTTCACGTTTTAGTGGTTTTGACCTTGACTAAACTTAATGGTTGAAGTTTGAATGCCACCATCTTGTCTTGATTGTATTATAAGTAACTATAAACATGTAAAAATTAAACATAGGAAACTTTGTTTATTAACTTGTCAAAATTAAAATCTATTGGAAGACATTTTGAAGTTTCAAGGGCTGTAGCTGCAGCTGCCTAAATTCAGCATCATATTGATTCTTTGCAGTTGATCTTGTTGAAGTTTGTCACCCAAAGAATTGCAATATTGGCTTACTTGCTTATTCTCCACTTGGTGGTGGGTCACTATCTGGAAAATATTTAGATCTAAATTCTGAAGCTGCAAAAAAAGGAAGGCTCAACCTTTTCCCTGCTTACATGGAAAGATATAATAGATCAATTGCTAAGGTATGTTCCCAATCTAAATGTTATTAATTTGTAAATGTGGAGGTCAATGGTTCTACATGCCTAAAATGCATTCAAATACAATGCATGTGAACAAGTGTCCAGCCCAAAAATCTAGCTACAACTGTTGTAATGTTATAGTTTAGCTGCAACTTGTTTTTCAAGAAAACACTAAGGTGCTTCAAGTGGTTTGGTATTCTTGATGTGGCATTTCAGTTGGGTAGCAGTGCAAAGATTTTGGTGGTATTTCGTAGTGTCTTATTCTGTTTGTCTGTTTCTTTTGGGGTGAATCTGTTATAGTACTTGATAACTGGTATATTTAACTTTGAACTAGAAGACATTGATTTTGAACTTCTTGCACCTTTAGTTAAAGCAAAGCTGTTATGCATGAGCAATGTTCTCATTTAAACCCTTGGAAATCTTGTCAACTTTGCCCAGTAAAAATTTACAAATGATATGCACTCCCTGCTACATGAGGGGGTTATCCTTGTCGCGATTCAGTCATTAGATGCATCAAGTGGAGTTTCTGGCATAATGAATTACCCACATTGCTCTCTCTTAGTGAATCATTCCAAAAATAGAATAATCAGGAGCAGGGGAACGTCAGAAGTTATGCTTATGTATAGTGTACAATTAGTTGCTTTTAGCTTCCAACTATAATATATCACTGAAATCAATACAGCTGTCAGTTGAATGCCTGGGAATGCTTTCCTTAATCATTTTGATTGTGTTTCAGGAAGCAACCATAAAATATTTGGAGCTGGCTAAGAAGCACGGCCTAACTCTACTTGAGCTTGCGCTTGCATTTGCACGAGACCGTCCCTTTATGACAAGTTCAATCATTGGAGCAACCTCTGTCGATCAACTAAAAGAAGACATTGATGCATTTTTGACCACCGAGCGGCCTTTGCCTGCAGAAGTAATGGAAGATGTTGAAAATGTTTTCAAGAGATACAAAGATCCAGCAATCCTTTAGGGAAATAACCCAAAATAG
>JANKKC010043434.1:0-11987 GCA_026225755.1 Bursera bipinnata
ATAAGTAGAATTTTTTTTTATTATGGAAGTATGATTTGTTTATTTTTTATTTATTTTTTCTTTGTGTTAAAATTGAGGAAAAAAATTTCAGTAGGGGTAAATATGTAATTTTAAGGGTTAAAATTAGTAGTTGATTAAAAAAAGCATATTTCAGGGGTCTTGTTGATTAAAATTTCAAACTTGTTTTCTGTCTGATATTAGACCAAAACACGAGGGTAGTGTTTGAAATTGTCCCATTATATATTTATATAAGAAATATTACTTTTTTATGTTTATATTAATTATAAAAATATATATTATAGTTTTATATTTTTTCCAAACAATTTAAAAGAAATAATTTATGTTAACATTTTAGGAAAAAAAAATCTTTTCCAAAAAGTCACTTCAACAATGGGAATTATTAACTTAGGATAATATGAGAACTCTTGAATTAGATATTTCAATCATATTTTTTCTATATGAAGTCTATGATTTTATCCCTTTATTATTTTGTTAATTTTCAAATATAGCAAATAAGGGTAAAAAAATCTTAATAAAGAATCTAGAGGTATCTATATAATTTCACCACACTATGAAGATATTAACGTTACTCTTTCAAATATTTGAAGGAGTCTGTTACTTTATCCAAAATGTCGGGAGTGTTTATATATTTACCCCAAAAAAAAGACTTGCATGCCCCCTTTTATGGCCTAAATAAACCACTAATTCACTTAACTTTTTACAAATACTTAACCTTTGTTTTACCACTTTTGTTTGATAAGAGTTAGTTTTGAACACAGATTTTTGGGTTAATGATTGTTATATCGTTCGTATCTTATATGCTTTAATATTTTAATATAATTTTTAGTAACATCTAATCCTCACTTATATATATTTTATTATAAAATAATATTTATTATATATAAAAGTTAAATTAAATAAAAATATAATTTTATAATAAGACAAATATATTAAAATACTATAGCCATTTTTTGAATTTATTGAAACTTTTCGTATATAAAAGAATTACAATTTTATAATAAGATAATCTATTACAATATTCTATCTTATTTATTTAGACTTTCATATGCAAAAAAAAAAAAATATATTATTCTAAAACAAGACAAATATATTAAAATATTATATCTATTTTAAAGTCTAAAATATTATTTATACCCCTTTTTTATTTATTTTGACTTTCCTTTGCCCTCGCCATGTATTCCTATTAAAATATTATTTATTTCCTTTTTCTATTTATTTTTACTTTCATTTGTAAAAAATATAATTTTATAATAAAAAATCTAATAAAATATTATACGAAAATTTCAATTTATTTAAACTTTCATATAAAAAAATTACAATTTTATAATGCGAAAAATCTATTGAAACGTTATATCTTATTTATTTATTTATTTAGACTTTCATACGTAAAAAAAATATATATATATAATGAAACAAATCTATTAAAATATTATACCTATTTTTTAACTTATTTTATATTTCACATGTAATAAAATATTATTTTATAATAAGGTACATATAAGCGGGGTTAAGTATTACTAAAAATTCTATAAATATTAAGACATCAAGTACAAAGGATGAAACAGTTATTAACACAAAAATATGTGTTCCAAACTAACTCCTTTCAAATGTAAGTGTTAAAGTGGGGCTAGGTTTTAAAAAAAACAAGTGGATTGATGGTGTTACTTAGGCCAAAACTAGGGAGTGTGTGTATCTTTTTCCCTCTTCTTTTGCCAAATCATCTTTGAAAAATTATCCAACTTGCCAACTTTAAAATTGTTTCGACGCTTTTTTGCCTCTCTATAGATAGCAGGTTAAAGGGGAGTGCATTACATGTATGCTCTTCATTTAACTTTAGATTTATTTTAGATCCGATGTGATAACTAGTTAGTCTAAAATTGGCATTTTCTACTCAAGTGAATTTTGATGGTGGTTTTAGGAATAAAATATCGTTGATAATCGAACAATTGTGGACAAAACTTGATCAGCACTTACTCATCGTTAGTCACGGGCTAGTATAATGACTCGCATGTCCAGTACTCAGCGGCCCTAAGGATTTGTCCATTCTGAGTTTGCTAATTTTGTGCTCTACTGAAAGATTAGGTACATACAACAATATATTCTCATTCTTCAAACCTGAACGCGTGCGTGGAAAAAAGAGTCAGAATTAGAGTTAGTCATACAAATAAAGAGATCAGGAAACTCGTAGCTAAATCAATCGACTTTAAAGTAGGATTTATAAAAGCATTCTGATTCGAACTAAATCCAACTAGAAGTGAACATCATTATAAAAACGGAAAACAATGGAGATGACGGACTTCATTTTGCGCATTAACTATTATACTAGCAATACCATTTCTGTTTTCGGTAGATTCACCTAAAAAGCTTAACATGTTCCAGATTGAGGCAACCGTCTTTTCTAGGCAAGGATAAAGCCAACAGTAGAGAACACATGCAATCCATTCCCTCGCAATTTTAAAGACCATTAACTGGTAAACCGTTTCCACAAGTTGAAGCAATGGTGGAGCTGGCCTTCTTGGCATAAGAACGCCGATACATCGAGTCAACTTCAGTGAGATAGTAGGTGCCTGGTAACAAGAGGCTGATATCCTTGCTTGTAAGAAAGTCCTTTGCTCCATATCGGTGTTCCATGTGCTTCATTATGTCGACAAATTTTTCAGGAGGAAACTGCATAAGCAAGGAGTGAAGTTAGTTGAACTGATAGCACCGTATATCAGCAGTACTCGATGATGATTAGCAGAAAACTAGTGGAGCAATTGATGCAAATTCTCAAGAAGACAGGCACGGTAGAAAGAGGAAGAAGAATAAGGAAAATATAGCCAAGAAGCCAATTAAGAGGATCTCATATTTTGTAAATTTATTTTATGGTGTAACACAATTTTTATACAGCAGGATGCAAAGAAGCAATTTTTCTGACTTACCCATGCAGCAGATATACAAATATATGAAAAGAAGCAATTTACTTTTTAATGATTTCTAGAGTCTTTTGGTGCACCAAATATACCATAAAACACAAAGATGAGATGGTTGAAGGCCTTAATTAGTTGTCCCAAGAACATGAGGAAATAAATATCCCAGAGTTCTAACAATGAAACGGGAGAAATACCTCGTGTCTTGATTTTAGCTTCCCAGGAATATTCATCACTTTCACAATGTTTGACAAGCTGAAAGGATGTTGACTATCTCGAAGTTGGAATGAGAACATTGTAGCAGTAAGGCCGCTTCCATATGAAAACATCATTACACGCTTACCTGCCTGAAAATTCAGTAAATACAATACACCTAGGAATTGATTCTAATTAAAAATTAATAGTCCCCAGTTTAGGAGGCTAACTAAACCGACAAGATGGTCATAAATTTTATACCAGAGAGCTATGCTTGTCATGGAGAAGGGATGCAAATGCTGCGTAGAGAGATGCAGTGTACATGTTACCAACTTGTTTTGGTATTAGGGTGGATGGTTGCACTTTTACATCATATAGTTCCTTCGCAACTTGCTGACTTGCCTAACATTACACCAAAGTTAGAAATCATCAGCAAGACTATACCTTTAGCAACCATATGTCTGTAGACCACCAACCTTATTAATGTGATGATCAGAATGGTACCTTACCTTTTCAAGATCCCGGCTCTGATAGCTCTCATCACCAGATAGGGCGGAAAATGGGGTAAGCTTTTCTCTTGCAACCTTGTCAACGGAGCTGATTTGTTTTGCAAAAAATATTAAGAATTGACAACTATCTGTCAAACAAGTTCCCAATATCTAGCGGTCAAGACATGGTGCTTTTATATAAGTCTGGAAAAGCTTTTTGTCAACTATTATATATATGTAAATGACATTAACATGCTGTCAAAAATTAATTAATCATTTAAAACTGCATTCTAACACCCTCCATAAAAGATTAGGTAAATATGAGCAGATCAGAACCTGGCATTCCTCAAGAAATCATTGAAGTACAATCTTGCAAAACTTTTCTGCACGAGCTGTAGAACCATGTTCCAGAAACAAGATATAATTAAAAAGTTTATAAGTTATAAACCAAGATACCCCAAAGAACTTTTAAAAGCATGACCAAAAGTCAAAAAACTGCAATACCTTGTTATATGGAGAATGAAAGACAAAATAATCAGCATCTAAAACTGAAAATGGCCTGCCATCCGATTTCTCAAATCTGAATAACACAGATAACTGAGTTTCTTGTAGCACAGTAGACCAAAATGTCACCCAAAATGCATGCTGGAAATTCAGAATGACTTACTTCTGATAGAAACACTTGTAGCAAGAATCAAGTGCCATGAGATAACAAGTTTGTGAGAGCTTTCCATCAACAACCTATAGACACTTTAAATTTGAAAAATTAACTAAACAGATAGTTACTCAAAATTGTAGTGTGAAAAACTGAGAAAGCAACTACATTTAATGATTAAAAAATTTTTTTTTATATGTTTGTCTAGATAATATTGGGATATATCAGATCCGAAAAGGCTATTGCAGTTTGAATCTATTATTCAACCAAAGTTTTCACAGAACTCCAAGAAAACCACCGCATATTTGCATAAGGTGGCAATCCTGGGATAAACATCCATAGCATGGAAAAGCTCCATTAACTACTTATATTTTATTTTCTTCCAGGAGGTTTAGTGATCAGACAGAAAACTTATGAATATAAGAAAAAAGTGGATTTCAGAAGAGACAGTATCAGTCCAGTACAATAAATATGCTATAATGGATAATAAATTCCGATATCTTAATACCCACTAAAACAGATTGAGAGATAAAAAAGGTGCATTACTGGGTATTCACTGGCCAGGTTGGGCTTGTAAAAATCATAGGCATGAGACATATGACTCCCTCTGTACTTTTCAAAGGCAATAGAAGCATCAGGTCCTATAAGCATAGCAATAGCAGCTGCTCCTCCGGTAGGCCGAGCTGGCCCTTCTGCGTAGACCTGTGACAAAGGGGCCATTTATACAAATTAAACATACATCTGTAAGTAAAACAATCAAATTACCAAATCTATGTATTACATACACTAGCAAACTAATAGCCAACACATGTAGGCTTTATTTTCTGACTAAATAAAATAATGTGTGAAGCATCAATAATCCCGGTGAAATTGCAATAATTCGGTAGAAAACAATTTACACAGCCTTGTTCTTTTACTAGAAACTAACATTTCTGTAATAAAATAAATGGGAATTGCCATGTCACAAAGTCGTCAATTCCCCATTTAGTATCAAGGTGACCTCTTAGATGCATCTATGCCAGGAACTCCTATGAGTCACTATACAAGATTTTTGTTTAGTTTCAGGGAAATTTAAGAACACAGTATTCAGATGGCCCTGATGGCCATTACTGGATTTCCACTATGCATTAACTACAAATTGTTATATTTAAAATTCTCCATATTCATTTATACAAACGAACATTTTCAAATCTCAATGGAGTGAAAACTTAGAATTGTTCAAATTTCCTTCATGACTGTCATCAATTTGGACAGTCTACAGCTCACATATTTGATCTTGCACAAGAGAGTGAAAAGCCAGAAAGGTTTATGACTGAATGATATGAGAATCAGCTGACAGTAAAATTGTAATTCTTCTTTCTTTATAATTAAGTGAAACAGAAAGAAGCAAGTCTAGTCCCATCTGTGAAGAGACCATACCGCACTGTCTGTGCAAACAACAAGTCCATAGCGTCCATCCCAAGAACTGCTCTCTACCCAATTTACACAATTGAACAAAGCCGCAGTTCCACCATAGCATGCATTTGTTGAGTCAACTCCTTCAATGTCAGTATTACCAGATTCCTGTTGTTTACAATTATAAGCATAATGCACATAAGTCAAAAATAAAAGGGGAATAAAGAAGAAGAAACATGTGATGCATGTTATTGTTAAAGAAATTTAAACTTTCAAATTAGTTTGTATTTTGTCTTGACATAATCCCAAAGAGCTGTTATAGATTAGTTAATTTGTAAGGGTACAGAAAGCATTTACAAGCATATTGGTGCTGAATCCTCAGTCAGCTGGTACATCCTAGTATCTCATGTTGTTATATGCTTGCAGGCATATTAAACTCCAGTTTATGGCAGTATGTAAGACACTAACAATTTGAGCTGATGTCAAGATCTTAAATCCAGGTGTTCTCCAACTTTGTGGCTTAAGTTTAAGCCAGTAGCTAAAGAAGTTGTTCATGACAATTTGGAAGCTTAATTTTAAATGAAATATACGAACTTGAAAGTTTCTTTTTGAACAAAATGATAACCTAAAATGACATGGAAAATGGGAGACAACCTCAAAAATTTGCATTAGGAAGGTCTTAATAGATTTGCTCTTATCAATAACAGTCTCGCTGCCAACTTCAAGGCGTCCGATCTGAGTTGGATCAATTTTATATTTCTCGAGGAGTGAGGAAACAGCTGTCAAGCTGAAAGACGAATATCAAAGTAAACATAACTATCTACATCCAATGAAAATGCTAACTATTACAGTCTTTTTGGGCCAATACCAAAATGCTCCTTTCCTCTAACTCCAATGTCGCAGGACACCAAGAGAAAAAAGAAGAGAAAAAATACAGTATTATTGAACTTTACAGTTAAGTAGACTTTATACCATATATGATCAACACTAAACTAATAATAATTGAAGCAATTCAAGGCACCTGAAAATTCCAAAACCATCTAAATGGACGTATTCTAAATGTAAGCTTGTGAGCAAAGTAGATAAATAACCTCTTAACAAACAAATCTTTACCGTTTTTGCCTCACTACCATATAGTAATTCAAAAGAATCTTCTTATTTAAGGTTTAGCAAACATGAATACATAGTTTTAAGTGCTCAATAATCATTAGACCATGTAAAAATTTCTTTATAAGAAATGTGGCCTGTTTCATCTCATAATTATATCAGTTCCAGACTTTTTTTTCTTCTTGAATTATTGACAGATGGTAGAGTGACAGTCGCAAAATAAACAAGGTATTGCTTTAGTGCGGAATGTCCATACCACAATGCCCTTTAAAAAGAGATGCCTTCACCATTAGTTAAGGAAGCATCCGACCAGTAGATAGCTGGAGACAGCTGGAGACTGCCTCTTTCAGGACTATAATTATTAGTAATCAACCAAAGCCTAGAGAAAATGCTGAGTGAATATTAGTAACCTCATTGAGATGACATCTTCCACATCTGTACAAAATGCCATGCAATCTTGTCCAAGCCCAATAGTATATTTCCCTTTGCTAACCCCATCATGATCCTCTAAAGCTTCCTACAAATGTGCATACAAATACAAAAATACTTAGAAAAAATAGATATACTTTGATAAGTAATCAGGATCCACAATTCTCTCATATAATAATATTGAGAAAAAGTCATAACAAGAGAACTATAATCAATGGAGGTATTATCAAACAACGTCCTTAGTACGACAAATGCATTTTCTTATCATAAAAGTTCAATGGATACATTTAACAACCTTCAATTAGTACAGAACATATTTGCTAATGTAAATCATATTTCTATCAATTAATGGCATTTGGTTGAGATAAACAAAAGGGCTGTTAATGTATATAAATGCTGCAAAAGTGCTTTACAGAGAATTAGCTAGTAAACACATTTTTATAAAGCGCTTTAAAGTGCTTTTAAAAGCTTTTTCTATAAAAACACTTTCAAAAACACTAAATAATTCTAATAAGGTTAATCAATTTTTCCAGGGACAATAATTGCTGTTTCTGTAGGGGCAAAAATCATTTGCCTCTCCTACAGTAATGTAAAAATATGACAGACCACATTAATTTAAAAAAAAAAAAATGTCCCAAACTACCTGCAGGATGATTTCTGAAAATTTTTAGCAAATGCTTTTAACACAAAATTCAACAATTTGGAGAGACTTCTAACAATTTCAGCAGTTACAGGAGAGGCATGTAGTGGACTTTAAAACTATACGAGTCCAGCTGTATTTTAACCATATTACAAGTGAGGTCGATGATCTTTATCATTTCGTTAGGGCTCCTTCACTAAAATCAATAATTAAAACCTCCATTAATGATAATGATTAAACACATCTAAACACACATTAAATTCATTTTAACTCCTCCCAGCATTTAAGTTTACTTCAGTTAGATTTAAAATGCTGGTTAATAACTCAAACAAACATCAATGAATCTTGAATATTATCCGCTTTGACACGTTAGAAGATGAAACCGCCACTTACCTGGAGTTCAACACAACTAATAAGCTTAATAGAGTTGAAGAGCATTGAACACATAACCTATGATTTTCCTTCTGTTCCTCCATTTTCTCCGAAATTTTTCACACTAATCAAATCCTAGCGTCGCATTATCGCATTACCTATGACTAAAGGTACAAAATCTAGTCCACACACGGCGTTTGGATCAATTAAACCACAATCAACATAAACTAAAAAAGGAAACAATTGAATTCACCTGCTGAACGCAAGTAGGAGGGAAGTAAATATCCATGGCGAGAATGCCGACATTTTTTGGAGGCGAAGACATTGTCCTTCAATTTCCAAAGATGAGTCCTGCTTGGACGGCAAGAAAATGTGAGAGAAAATGAGGAGAAAACACAAAATCTCGGAGGTGGAATGTGTGTGACAGTGTGAGAGAGAGTTATACATAGGGAGGAGGCAGTAGTGAGAAGACAGTTATGACTTATGACTTTAAAGTCCGGGTAGCTTCAAATCCACAGACTAAATGGTACGGTTTAGCGGGTGGCGAGGGAAAAGTGGGGCCACTATGCTCCTTATAGTCATCCACTTTCATCACGTAGATATTTGTTCAAGGAGAGCCATCGATATTAATTGAATAAATAAATAATTATAAACAAGGTAAGATTTTAACATACATATACTGATATACATACCCAATTTTTATTTTTAGAATATTCTAAATTTATTCATATTTGAATTTGTGAATGTATATAGTTTTCTAAATTTTTGAAAATATTTAATAAAATAATTGACAGTTATGTTTTAAAACCTTTAAAATTATATTAAATATATTACGTGACGAATGACAAGGTAAATTATCATGTCATCGATAAGTTGGAATACAAATTTTAAAATAATAAATTTGTTAAGTTGAACTTGTAAGATAAAAGAATATAATAATAATAATAATTAAAACAATTAAAGTGTTAAATTTGTTATTTTCTCAAAAGTTTAAGTTTATATTTTTTAACCTCATAAATAGGTAATAATTTTTTTTTTTAATTTGTATTATGGGGTTTCAATCTTGAACCAAGTTTAAACTTATAAGTATAAAAGCTTAATTTAAATATTTAAGTTTTTTAACATAAAGGTTTCATGGTTTCAAATACAGTAAGTCTGTTCAGTTGTATTAGAGAGAAAGATGAGGGATATTAATGGAAATAAAAAAGTTAATATTGATAATAAAATTGTTATAAAGAATTGAGATAGTGATGTCATTAAAATTGCTTCGGAAAAATGGGCATGAATGGGCCGACGAATGAAACATTGATCTTCTTCTACTGAAAATGCCAATTGTTGATAACAACGAAAATTCCTGGACCTCGGACAGAATGGCTAACCATTAACGGGGTAAATACATAGACACCCCCAAGATTTAGTCTAAGTAACAAATTTATCCTTATTATTCATAAAGTAACATAAAGACCCCCATTTTAATATTTTAAGTAACATTAAGACCCCTATTTTTATGGGTCAAGACCCCCATGTTTTCCAATTCTGGGGGTGTCTATGTTACTTTATGAATAACAGGGGTAAGTTTGTTACTTAGACCAAACCTTAGGGGTGTCTATGTATTTACCCCAACCATTAACTAACATCTACTTAATTGATTGTCTGGATATGGTTGGGACGTTGTTAAGACTTTAGTGAGCGTTAAATGGACTTCATGTTCTTCACAACTGCGAATTTCTAAGCTCGATTTGACAATTGATGTCATGGTGATGATGTGTTATATCACCTCTCAATCTCAAGTGGTCATTATATTAACTTGATATCATCTATAACATTTGACTTTAAACTTTGAATTTTGATAAAATTAATGAAAAAATAAATATATATTATATAGTAAAAAAAAAAAGAAATGATTTGAAATGTAACCAACAAACGGTAACATTTTTTTGCTTTTAATTTTTAATGTTTGACAGTTCGAACGCTCTTTTTAGGTTATAGGTTTATCAATTTTTAATGTTTACTAACAAAATAAGCACTGACAATCTGTTGATATATCAATAATCATATAGATTTTTTTAAACCATGTGATTATTTCTCAATTTATCCCTGTAATTTTGATTATTTTTTAAATACCCTTGTTATATAAACCTCCTTCAATTTTCGGGTCAAATGCGTAAATTTTAAAATGATTTTAGAACTGTTGATTAATCCAATAATAAATTTTTTATAAATTTAAATGAAGGTTTTTATCACACATTCACTCTCATCCAGTAGGGTGTTTTGGACAACTGTGACAAGGAAACCATTACCGGAATTACAAGCCTCTTAGACGAGGACAAAGGTGTATGAATAATTGCACATGCAGTTGTTTTGTTTCGATTTGTGATATGGAAACAAAGCAGGTATACCAATAAGTGTTTGCAAATAATAGAGTGGTGCTGCCATGATGATGGTTGGTGACAAATGTACATGTTTATGAAGCCTGATACGTTGCAATCAGGAGAGGAGCCGAGATGATTTCAGATTATATATCAAGTTGAAAATTACTGTCGTTAAGATCATTAGATTTTATATTAATTATCAAGGGTTGGTAACACACATGTCTCAATGCTGTCGCAAAACCCACTATAGTTGCTATATGAATATTAGAAGTAAACTCTTAATTCACGTCTGTGCATGTAGTAAAATCTTACTTTAAGCATTAAACTTTAATAGTTTGGTTTGATGATACGTCAAACATATTTTTTCAAAAGCTGGATAAGGACTGCTAACTAATGATCCCTGATTGAAATTCACAGACGGACTGTTTCAGTTTTGAAATTTTGTTCTAAGTTTCTGGGATGAGAGACTTGTTTGAGATTTAAGACGGGTTTTATCATTTATGTGTGATTGACTGGTAGTGTGTGTGGCGATTTTGGAGTTGGCTGAGTGTTTGATGAAATGTCTCTGACAGATGTGGACTGGGACAATATCTACTACTAGGATGGTCCGGCGGAGGTTACGTGAACCAAATACGACGACTTTTACTAGGGTGATAGTCACTTGCAAGAGATCGAAGAATTGACACAATGTGACAAAAAGACGAAAATTAAGTGGTCCGTTTAAAATATGATCATATATTTAAAAAATTTAGACATTACAATTTGATGGATTAATATATATATATATATATATATATATATATTGAGTGTTACAAAACGATGAATTGATAGATATTAAATACTANAATATATATATATATATATATATATATATATATATATATATTGAGTGTTACAAAACGATGAATTGATAGATATTAAATACTAAAGACCGACAAGTATTGAGTTGTTGAGCACTTGAAACTTGTTAACAAAAAAATAGATTCACCTATTGAATGTAGTGATCACATTTAAATTTTACAATGCTTTATTCATTTTTCAAATACTCATATAATTTGGGTTATTTATATAATTAACTAAACAAAAAATTCATGGTTAATTTTTTGACGTGACATAAACATGAAAAGTATCACTTGCAAAGGTCTCATGTATACTTGTAACTAGGTCTGGGCATAATTATCCGACCCGTCGGGTTTTTGTCGGGTAAGATTTTTTGAAAACCCGATTTCGGGCCAATTTTTCTGGACCCCGACCCGACCCGTGTTAAACAAATTTCTAAAATGCTTTTCAGGGGTGAGGACTCGAACCCAGGACCTTTAACCCACAGCTCCGCTACTCAACCACTGGGCTACAAGCATCTTGTGGTTATTTGTCTAAACTTATATATTTATTACATAATAAACA
>JANKKC010043436.1:0-11993 GCA_026225755.1 Bursera bipinnata
ACCTTCAACGTCTAGTATTTTTCTTTAACTAAAGAGTTATAGTACGTTGTGGCATAGATCCTATATTTTGATTTGAGTAAACAAATTGCATCAAGAACATCCCACCCACCACTGCCCACCCATTGCATGCAATAGAGTAGACGCTACGAAAATGTCCCTAAACCATGAAACAAGAGCTCTGCAAACGATGCAAATTCACATGCCCTCTAATTTAAGGGCTCTAACCGATTTTTTCACTTGATCGATGATGACCGGCCATCGTGCAAGATCAACACACAATGGACATTTAATTGGAGAAGCTAATTAACAATTGTTATTTGTTAAATGTCAAAAGTAACAGACATCTCTTGATTCAGCATTATGCTGGCTAAAAAAATGCGTCCAAGTTATATTTTAAACGCAAATTATAGAATAAATATAGTCGAAATAGTTCGTGACATCACTTGATCTTTTGCTACATTTACTGAATTGATCAGTTCTTTACTTTTATATGTAAAAACAGTTGCATTCCGTGCTGCGTAAATTGTATAGAAACGAAGATGCCAGTCAGCGAGATCGAATGTGTGTTATTGTAATTTTGTTTTCTTAAATTTCAATTATTCATTAATTCTAAATGAGAACACAACTAGAAAAAGTGGATGCGGTACTGCTTGATGAAAGACTATGGATGTAAGATAAAAAAAAAATATATAACTAATTTAACTGATATATATGACATTTATTGGGTGAAAACTCAGTCTTTACATTAATGGAAAAAAGATACAAGCAAGAGAGAAAGATTAGAACTTAATCGGATACAATCAATCTTAACTATTCTTCACTGGGCTATTATTATACTCTCAGAGTCCTTTCTTTGTTTCAACGTCAACCTAACTGTAAGTAGTGGAGGAAGAAAAGCCGAGAAGACGAACCATGCATGCAAATTGATAATCTCTGCTCACAGGTACACCTTTTGTGGGTTTCAGAGAGAGCGGAGAAACTAGGGTTTTTGCTTGGAGAAATCGCAGACCAAGTCAGGGTTCTTGTTATGGCATGGAGAGGTGCCAGAAGGAGGGACAAAACCCTTCGGAAGCATGACGGAGAAAGAGCTGCTCGTTTTGTAGTTCTTGACGTTCTTCCTTCTCTTCATCTTTCTATTCTTGTTGAATTCTTGACTGTTCAAGAAGAATGGCCCTGTGTTCTTGATGTGCAGCACTTGGTTCCCAAACGTGAGTGCGTTTGAGGGAGAACTTCTTGTTTGGACTTCATTAACATTGGATGATGAAGAAGGGCAGGGAAAGAAGATGAAGAAGAGAAAAACGAACATCATGGCCAGCGAGGTGCAGAAGCGCTTCAAGGCTTTATTTTGATGGAAACCCATGAGAGAGCTTACAGTTTTGGACTCTGGTGAATTTGTATTGTGGAAGAAAAGTGGAAAATTAAGCACCGAGATTGACAATCGTCAATCCCAATAGCTTTAGAATTGCTTGAGATCGAGAAGTCGCGTACGCGGAGGTATATATAAGGAAATCATTAAAATTTAAAACTGTTAAATGGGTCAATATCTGAATCATAATGTGTGCTGTTTAGGGCACCATTATTGTACTTGAAACTGAAATCTGTGACAATTGGCACACTAATTTTGAACCTGAACGTAGTCATTTGGTTGCAAGACCATGTACAGGTACCTAACGAGACCCATGTGCTCGCACCTTCCTGCTTTGACTAGCTTTACATTGAAATTACTTAATAAATGTTTCATTTTAATATATATATATATAATCAAAAATTAGTAAAAATAACTAAATTTATGATTATTTTAATTTTTAACAAGTTTAATATAATTTTTTTATCTAATTACGTTCAATTGGGAATCAAAATACCCTTTCAAATGAAATATACTTTTAATAAGTTCAACTAAGGTCACATTAACTAGTTAATTCACATAATATTTTGCTAAGTTCAAATGAAATATTGTAATTGGTGATTATTAAATAGTTAGATAATAAAAAAATTAAAGTTTATATTTTAAAATACCTTAACCATATTATTTTCGCACATCTATTATTAGTGGTTATTAAAAAGAAAAAAAAAAGACATTAACGAACGATTAAAAGCATAAATAAAAAAACATTTTGTGTAAATTTTTTTCTTTTGGACATCAAACTGTAAAAGACTTTGTGGTCAACTCCTGGCCACTTTTCTTATTGGGTGCATAAGTGTGTTGGACACCGAACCATAAGATAAGCAATGTAAAATAATAAAGTAGTAATAACACAACAATTATATTTTAATTTATAATTTTTAAGATATTAAACTAATTTTTAAAATTATAAACATGTTTTTATAAAATATTTTGTCTTTTAAAAAAAATTATATCAAATAAACCCTAAGTTTTTTTTTTTTAATTATAAATAAAAATATGACCAACTGAATTAAGAGTCAGATGGATGTAATGAGTTATGACCTTTGTCTATAAGTGGTGAAATGATCAAGTGTGAAACTCGAAAGTACGTAGTGGAGACTTGGTTTAACGCTTCATCGACCGGTAAGAAACGCAAAACGTGCCAAGGAGTGGGAAACTGGAATGGAAACAGACTCTCTCTCCGATCTGTTTATATGAATTGAAATAGAATGTCCATTACATTGACCTAAAAAGCAAAGCGCCGAAGCCGAAGAAAAGGCCCGTACCATCTCATACAGCCATTCCCGCGAGTGGTTTCTCCCCGCTCAAAATAATTTTATTTTATTTTCCCTCACTTTCTTTCCCTTTCATTTCTATTGAGAGGTTCTGCCAAAATCCGATCGAATTGAATTGAATTGAATTTTTAACCTTCTCGCATTCTCCTCTCTCTGCCTCTAAATTTCTCTTTAGAGCAGTGCGGAGCAGAGCAGATCGTCAAAACCTAGCTGATAATCAAATCGACCATGTCGAAGCCTCTGCCGTATTCAATGAAAGATGTTCACTACGATAACGCCAAGTTCCGTCACCGATCTTTCGTCAAGGTTGTTCATAACTAGATCTTGATCTTCTTTTCTTTAAAGAATTTTAGTTAGTCGAGTTCGATTTAGCGTTTGAATTTTGTTGATGATTAGTTTAGTTGTGTGAATTATGTTATTGCTTTGCTTGATGTTGATTGTATAGTGTGATTGCGTAGGTGAATTTTGAATTTGAATTTGCATGTAATTCATTGGAGGAATCAATGTGAACTAATAGAGTTTATTGATTTATTAGCTTTTATATTTTTATTATCTTCTTCTTTTTGTATCTATTTTTGAGATCAATGAATTGTATGTACTTTGTCATTCAATAACTAGTAGCGCTTCTATCGATTGAAGATCATATACAGTGCAACTCTGAAGTGATAACTTAATAAACGTTGAACATCTGATCTCGATTTAACTATTGAAACCTTTTCAACGATCACTATTGGCTGCAAAAGTTCTTATGAATTAACAATCTTAAGCTTGACATAATAACCAGAGGGAACTTTTTGAGCCCCATTTTGGATTTTAATTACTTACAACAACAAATTTTTTACTAAGCTTTGACCAAGAGGTTCGAAGTCTTCGAAGCTTACTAGTGATGATACGGTATGCCTACCAAAGCTGCTTTGTATTTATGGTGGGAAATCAACTATTAGTGTCTCGACGTGATACATTTAAGCATGAAGTGAGCTGATCATCAGATAGGCATGAAATAAATGGATAAAATTACAAATAAATCCTAGAGTAGTTACTAGTTAGGATTGCTTTAGGTTCCCCTTTGATGTTTCTCTATCTGTTTCTCTTCTTTAAGGAGCTGTTCTCATTGTTTTTATTTATTTGCATACTTAATCTTGTCTGATGTGGTAGACATTTTACTTTAATATGACTGATGCCCCCTCTATTATTTCTAAAATCTCAGGTGATAACTCAAAGTTTATTTACCAGTAACTTAAAGCGTGACTGTATAAGTTGTAGTACAGGAAAGTTTCTAGTGATGTTAATGATTTTTGGTTTGGCATATCTTGTGCTGACACATACAAGTCCTTCCCTTTCCATTTCAAATGGAGTAGCAAAAGGTATTGCAATTAGTGAAGAAGATAAGATCACAGTTAGTAACACCAGATTTGGAAAATTTTGGAGAAGAGCCCCAAGGCTTCCTCCACGTTTTTCTCCTGATGAAAAAGTTATCGGTGGGAAGAACACAAATGTCGGTTCAAAATGGATAGATCGGCAACGCAATGTTAAGAAGGCTTTTCTACATGCATGGTCTGGTTATAAAAAATATGCGATGGGTTTTGATGAGCTTATGCCACTGAGTCAGGCAGGAACAGATGGGTTGGGAGGTCTGGGTGCTACTGTTGTAGATGCTCTTGATACTGCAATGATAATGGGTGTTGATGAAGTCGTTTCTGAAGCAGGTTTATGGATTGAGAAGCACCTTCTAGACAGAATTACTCAGAAAGGCCAGGTTAATTTATTTGAAACTACCATACGCGTTTTAGGTGGTCTTTTAAGCGCATATCATCTTAGTGGGGGAGAGAAAGGGATGAACCAGACAAGTGCAGGACCAAATCCAACTGTTTATCTAGAAACTGCCAAAAATTTGGCTGATCGTCTCCTATCTGCATTTACTTCCAGTCCAACTTCTATTCCTTTCAGTGATGTTGTTCTGCGGGATTCTTCGGCACATCCTGCTCCAGATGGCTTGAGTAGTACTTCCGAAGTTTCCACTTTACAGCTCGAGTTTAACTATCTCTCTAGTGTGTCTGGAGATCCAAAGTATGGTATGGAAGCCATGAAGGTTTTGGAACATTTTAAAACTCTCCCAAAGGTGGAGGGATTGGTTCCTATCTATATAAAGTATGGCCTTTTTCATCTAAGATGACTCATTACTAATTGTATTACTCTTCTTTATTTATTTTTAGATCATCTGAACAGTGCATTTCTGTTTTCCGTTATCCTCGTATTATAATCATATCTATGCTTTGTTTCTAATATTTTTTTGATTGGTCAAAGTATGCTGGAATCATCACAAGGGTTTGGCACACCTATCTGTTGTTTTTGTATGACAGTGTATAAATTAGGAGCATTTATCATTTACAATTACCTTCATCTTGCTTTTATTTCCAGTTTCCTATAAATTTCATTAACTAGTTTTACTTTCAGCATGTATAGTTTGTATACAGAATTTCCTTGATTTGCTGAATGGTTTTTCCCAGTGACAAATTTTTTGGTCTTTACTCTTTATAATAGGAAAAAAAAAAAAAATTGAAGCTATTTAGGCTTCACTGTATATTTAATGCATAAAATGGAGGGAATCATTTATCACTATGTACAAGTTATGTTGTAATTGGTGGATCTCTTCAAGAATTATGCTATGTTCAAACTTTATCATTTTTTGGAGTTAAGAATAATGTTCAGTCTCACGTGTAATGTTTGCATATTATCACAAGCTGTTTTTGTTTCCCACCTAAAATGCATTTGTTGGTTATGCAATTTCTTTTAATCACTGGGGATGTGATTGCCATCATTATTTATTGATATCAAATATCATGAAATGCAGCCCTCACTCAGGTGAATTCAGTGGAGAAAATATTAGACTGGGATCCCGAGGTGATAGCTACTATGAATACTTAATCAAAGTGTGGCTTCAGCAAGGCATAAATCATAATAGTAATGTTAAATATCTACATGAAATGTACGAGGAAGCAATGAAGGGTGTCAGACACCTCCTTGTTCGGAAATCAATACCAAATGGGTTAGTTTTTGTGGGGGAATTGCCATATGGATCGAAGGGAGCATTTAGTCCAAAAATGGATCACTTGGTAAGTGTTGCTTAGTGTATGTCAATTACTGTCCCCGTCCTGCAAGTAACAAATGTCATACTTTTTCTCATTTAAGACTGAGAATAACATTTCATGCTGGCAACCATTAGTGGAATAATTTCAGAACCTAAAGAGTGGTTCCATTAGCATCTTTCTCCAAGGCGATCATAATCAAAGATGAAGAGGGTAAAAGTAATGCAGACTGCAAAAAAAAAAAAAAAAAGTATTTTGCCACAATATCTTGGTTTTCTACATTGTAGTCATTGCTAGGGAGCATGAACCAGTAATTCTCCTAGAGCTGAATTCATTCAGACATATTAATCACATACACGATTTTTGCAATCATCATATTGGCTATTTTGAGGAAGCAATTTATTTGGTGGTAAAGAATTTTTTTCCTGATTTGATTTATACATAGTTGTTTCTGTATCTACCCCAATGACAAATAGTTACAAATATGTATATGTTGTTGATGGCGTAAAGAGAGTAATAAATCGCAACCAGGCTTACGCCTTGCTAATGCAAAAACTTCTATTTTCAGGTATGCTTCTTGCCTGGTACCCTTGCACTTGGTGCTACTAAAGGCATCACAAAGGAAAATGCTATGAAAGACAATTTGCTTACATTTGAAGACCTGGAGAATTTGAAGCTTGCAGAAGACCTTGCCAAGACATGCTTTGAGATGTATTCTGTAACTTCTACCGGTCTTGCTCCAGAAATAGCTTACTTCCACACAGAGGTTAGAGTCAATAACTTCTATTGTCCTTTTCATAATTGTGTTGGGGTAGAGTCAGTTTTTCATTAGTGTGGATTTCTATGCCTCCTTTTTGTTATTGCAAACTGTTACCACTTATCTCTTTCTTTCACATTTTCTGATATGTGATTCTGAATAAATCAGGAATACAATGAGGGCAGTCTTGATGGTGGAAATAAGAGCTCGGAATATGTGAATGATATAATAATTAAACAAGCTGACCGACATAATCTGTTGCGCCCTGAAACTGTTGAATCACTGTTTGTCTTGTATCGTATCACAGAAAATCCAAAGTATGTTTTTGAGATTCTTGGAACCATTTTCCTGCTATCCAAATTCATGTTGCAAACCAGACACAAAGTGTGATTACGCCTATGTCATAGGGAGTTTTATTTAACATTATTCTTTTAGTTATCTGACCAAATATAGTATACTGCAGATACCGAGAATGGGGTTGGCAGATATTTGAAGCATTTGAGAAATACACGAAGGTTGATTCTGGTGGATACAGTTCTTTAGATGATGTCACTACGCTACCTCCTCATAAAAGAGACAAGATGGAAACATTTTTCTTGGGTGAAACACTGAAGTATTTGTATTTGCTTTTTGCTGATAGCTCTCTCATACCTTTGGATAAATACGTTTTTAACACAGAAGCTCACCCCTTTCCAATTAAAGGCACCATTTAGAGGTAGTCCCACTGCTTTTGATGTTTTCATATGAAGAAAGCATGTACAAGGTTAAGTATGCTGTCCCAGGACAAAGACTTACGTAGGCTTTTTTGACTCACTGGTGCCTCTATTACTTGGTCGTGTGGTTTATTTGATTCCAAAGATAGCCAGCCTATTTGGAATGCAGTCCGCTTTCTGTTTCAGTGCATCAATGACTCGTTCTGCTCTCAAAACCTGTTGAAAGAAGAAGTTTCGTGGATACATGGCCAACAGATTATGACAAGCCTGTGAAATGTAATCGTGATAATGTTCTATTTGATGTTTTCATTAATTACACATGGATGGGTTTCTCCCAACAAAAATATTGAGTCGTGCTACCATTTGTAATTGACTTCTTCATTTTTGTAGTATTATTGATAGCTTCAGAGGCCTAATTTTATCGACTTTGTAGTCAATTTTTTTATATAGAATTTGGTGTACATGACCTGAATGTTACAAGGTTTCCGCATGTCTACATTCTACTGATCTTAGGCGCCACTGAATCCATGTTCTCAGATTCTTTTTGAAGGAGAAACAGATGATCACCATCTCGAATAACACATGTATCATCTATTTCTGCGTTGTCAGCATTTATGATTTTCGTAAATTTGTAGCCTCCGAACTTTTCACCTGCAGTATTACAAGGTTTTGGCATGACAATGGTTAAAGAAAAATAAGAAAAAGATGGTATGATTGGATTACTTTCTGAGCTCTCGTCAAGGTTTGAAAATTCAAGTTTGTTGTTAGTTTATTTTATTATATCAAATTTGAAATTGATTCATTACTATTTTCTCAAATATCCAGGTTTATCTTCAAGTACTCTTTTGAAGTCTAACAGAGCTTACCAGCAATTCTGAGCAACTCTTCTATTGAATCAGGTAGGACAATTAATTTCCCAAGCCGCTTCTGTGATGCACTTGTGCTTTGAAATTGCAAGTGAATAGTGACTCTTTTCTTGTTTGATTTGACCACTTCTCTATCACAGGGATGGCTAGAATTGCAACCATAGTGTATGGGTTCTCTATTTAAGTGGGAATCTAAAAAATTGGGTCCCCCGTGTCTTCTATATTTGTTTTGATTCCCGGTGTTTTTTGCTGTTTCTGGCCCAGTAATCTCTACTTTATGTTCATCTGGTGTTCTATTTTCATAACTTAGTAATAGTTCATATATGCCTCTGTTTCCTTGCTGTTCTGCTAGAGCTTTTGGTGACCATCCTCTAGCATCTGGTTTGTTTACATTTGCTCCTGCTTCCAGCAGAAGTTTTACCATTTCAATATGCCCCTTGCGAATTGCAGCATGTAGTTCTGTTTGGCCATCTTCAATTGAATTCACATCTATGGTATGTTCAGTGCAGTCTTCACCTTTAATTGTTTCTTTCTTCTCTCTAGCTTCAGCTATCCTGAAACTGGAGTCCCTTGCTTCCTGCATTGATGGATCTCTATGTGCATAGTCTTGGCATCCAGCATGTAAACTGCTTCCTTCCATTGGCCCTCCATCAAGCCATTCATTGAGTATTAATGACGGATCTGTAGTTGGGTATTCAAAGCCAAGGCTTTCTAGCTCTTTCAGTTTCTGCTGATGCATTCACAGACCATAAGCTCTTATTACGGAAAGATGGTAAAACTAAAAAATTAACTTGTTACTCAAGGTAAAACTAATAATTTATCCCGTTATTTAGAAGCTTTCAAATGCTATAGATACCTTCAAAAAATTGTTCATTATAATGCGTGAATCTTCCATATTTGCTTGCATGGTGCTCATCAGTGAAGCTCTATTCATTCGTAATATTTGAGAAAGTTCAGTGGTCCGTACTGTGAAGGGCTGTGGCCTGTAACATAAAACTCCAATCTCTCCAAAAGTTTCTCCTGCAAATGCCTTTCCTAGTTCCTGTATGGTTCATGTGGAAATGTGAAACTATGTTTATTGTTGTGTTTTTCCTTTTAATGTTAAATTACATATGTATATGAAACTCGCAATGCACATACCTGATTTTTCCCATTGACATAGTATATCAAATCCTGCAACCAATAGTTAATATAAAATTAAACTTCAAATCATCACATCAGTTGTGATTTGTGGAGGGTCTGTATGCTTGAAAAATTAAGTGCACTCACCACTACTCCTGAGACCAGTATGTAAAGATCGGTTGGAGCTTCATTCTGCTGAATAACATCTTCCTTTGGTGGAAAATACTCAGCATCCATTTCTGAAACCTTTAAAAAAGTAGCGGACTAAATTACTGTCTTTTGAAAGTAAATTTTATGCACATCAATACCATAGAAGAGAAGGTAGAAAAGAGCTATACTATTGTCCATTGAAGTATTACCAGTTGAAAAAGGAAATAATGAGAAACCCCTTGGAAGAGGTAGACATTTTGAACTATAGGGAAGAAGAGATAGTGTGCAATGCTCAAACGAATGGCTTTTGGCAGACCATTCAAGGTTTCTTGCTGCTTCAGTCCTTCAGTTTTAAACTTTAAGCATATGTGTGACAACATTTGGTCCTGTATGTCATGGGGCAACTGATTCCGTGAAGCAAATTCTGTAGCAGCTCTGACTGTGTCCCTCTGTAGCACCAAAACCCAGTACATTCTCAGCAATCTAATGCTAAAAACAGCATTCTTTCTTTCTGGAAATTGATAATTCAAATCCAAAAAAACTGCCTTAAACCCTAAAAAAGCTTGAATAACTTTAATTTTAAGTATTTACCGTATTATTGCGTTCATTACACCATAGGCAAATAAATCCCAGGCCTGCCTTTGAGGTTTTTAAAAATTTTTATTTTCTTTTAAATTTTTTATTTTATAATGTGACTTGTAACTTGTTTGGACATTTAAATCTATATTTCTTTCCTTTCCCTCTCACGAAGTCTTTTGTACCGTGTTTGATATGTGAATTCTTTCGGCAGATGAAAAATAAGTTGGAAAGACGGGAATGTGATGAAAGACGAACATACAAAATTTCTTGTGCGGCTTGTCCAGTGAACCACAAGGTTCGTCATGTTCCCAATGAGATAGGATGTCAGTCCCAAGTTGAATAGCATGTAAAAGATATCAAACAGCATCTCCCTGGGGTTCTCAGCATGCAAGTCACCGTAACCAGTCGTCGTCAGAGTTGTAATAGACCAGTACATCGCAGTTACATATCTGTTCCAAAGACTATCCCTCTTGAAATCAGGGTTCACTGCACCAATCCATGTTCTCTTAGGATCAGGATATCTATCTGCAATCAGATAGTTAAAGCATCCAGCACAGTGTACTGCAAACAGGGTTACCTGAAGTGAACCAGAAAAGGAAGAAACCCATGATTGAATTGACGAAACAGAGGAAAAGACATCTATGTTAACTTAGAAAGGGAAGTAGTGGAAGTTTCTGATGCTTACAGCAATGAGCTTTGTGCAACGAGTCCAGAAATAGTTGAACCGAATGTCCTTTTCGAGTCTGAAATAAAGCCTTGGTTGGTGAGTATATTGATACATTCACTAACAAAAAATTTTAAGCAAAAGAGAAGCATAGGTATTGCTTTGATCAACCTTGCAAAAAGAGAGCTGACTCGTCGTAGACGCCAAAGTCTAAGCATGTTGAGTAGTCTAAGGCCAAGTTCACTACCGTGATTTGTGAACAGAAGGCTGAAAGACTGAAATGGCACTGTCGAACTGACGTCAAAAATAAACCAGGTTGATATGTACCTGTAAGTTTTTTTATCATGAGATGAAAGCTTAGTGACTCCAATAGAATTGGACATTTTTATTATTATTTTCTAAATTGATCTGAACAAAATGTTTGTCTAAGGGTGCAAAACTCTCAATAACCTGATGGCAATTTTCTTGGGATTATCAACAAGAAGATATGATTGACTGTCAAGATATGCAACGAAGAAGGTGAGAACGATATCAATGGCAAAGAAGCCGTTGACAATGTTGTCAAAAATGTAAAGTGCATCTTTTTTGGAAGTCAGAAATGCAAACTCGAATGGACAGATCCAGGCTGAATAAATGACTAGAACAACCAGCCACATCTCCCAAGCCCTGAAATGGTAGCAGGACATGAGGTACAGTTATAATACAGAAAGAAATGTCTGAGTAAACTATTGAAAAGATTATCACCTATAATGGGGATTGAAAGGAGAAATTATGTGCTTTCGTAGCCTGGTTGCCTGATTTATTCTAGCTCCAAGGGATGGTAGGAGATCATTAGAGAGGAAACTGCCATGGGTAACACTCTCCATTCGAAATTCATCAATACAGAACCGTTGAAAGAAGTTCTTGGCACCAAAAAATGACATGTTTTGTGTTTGAATTCCTGGAGTAAACTCTGGTTGGGTTACGTCCCTTGAGAATGACTATAAATAAGAAAGCCTGTGACTGGTGACACGGGTTAAGGTGCTTTTTAATCACCTTTATCTCAATTTGTTCCTGACATTTTTGAAACAATTGTATGGAAGATTATGCAACTAATGCTTCGTTAAGGATGGAATCGAAACTGGTATAGGGGTAAACAGGGAATTTTCCACCCTGTTTGATCAAGAAAAGAAAGAAAGAAACGAGTAAAACAAGACGAGAAGCAGGTGGAAAAACTTGAAGCGGTAGAGCCCTGGAAGTGGCAGACATGAATCTTATACAATCCGGTTGCAGTGATAAATTTCTGAGAGAGATAAAGAGAGAAATGAATAAAGATGGTAAATGCCAATGGTAATGGTGCTTCTGGTGGTTTGCTGGTGGGAGCTCCATCATCAACGC
>JANKKC010043437.1:0-11993 GCA_026225755.1 Bursera bipinnata
CTCTATTGTCAATTCCAACACTGCTCCAAACACGTGTTAATATTGGTATTGGTGCTAATTTTCTGCATCAACAATTGCTTTCAAAAAAACGCAAGAAAAATGATGAAAAAAATTACAAAAAATACCTACTAATAAAAAATGATGATAAAAATTATAAAAAGTGCCTACGAAAATCTCACCAAAACCTAATGGCAGCTAATGACATTAAGCCGTTTTTAAATTAGTCTTGGTTCTCTTCAACCAATGTAAGATATGGTTATATTATGAATACATGAGGTAAAAAAGAATAGTTTAATACTCATAATTTACCTAAACTAGTAAGTCAATAGGGAATTTGCCAAAATGGCCACATTGGAGGGGGGTCTTTGAAAAATAACCTTTCTCTAATGTTTCTCTCATTCACCTAGCTTCCAAATAGTAAATATCCCCTTATACCCTCGTTTTACTATGACTTCACCCATTTTTTTAAAACACAAATTATTTTAAAACAGTGATCTCATAACTCTCTCTCTCTTACAGTTAGTTCACAAACGCTCATTGTCTCTTACCTCACGAATGCAAACAGTGACTTCACAAAATCTCGCTCTCAACACCTTACCTAACCTCGTGATAAACGGAGTAACAAATCAGACGAACTAGGCAGCTTCCCGTCAGAACCACGTGGGTCTCATTTCTAGTTTTGAGATTTCTTTTTTGAAAAAATTATACCTTTACACATTTTGTTGTGTATATGTTGATTTGTTTGTGTCATTTTGGTGATAGAATGCTCTATAATGTGTTTTCGTGGTGCAAAATGTCATTTTTTGTTGCCTTAGTTTCGTTAAAATGGCGTAATAGGACCGACAGTTTGTCAGAGAAGATGATACAAAATGACTGTCTAACACATTGTACCGTTATTTTATGTTGGTTCATGGACAGTAAATTATGTCGGTTCCAAAGTGACGATTCCACTGTCCTACATATAAGTAATCGTCATTTTGGAACCAACATAATTTATTGTCCATGAACCGACATAAAATACAGGTACAATGGCAGCCAAAGTGATGGTCTATATAGAATAAAGGTCTAAAATGCAGTAGACATGTAGAACGGTCCAAATGTAGGTAGTATGGCGGTTGTTTTGGTAGAACATGTAAAATGACGGTCTTAAATGCATTATTTAGAATTTTTTTCTTAGTATCAATGATTTTTGTTAAGTCTGTAATGAACTGGTTTTCTGACTTTGTGTGTTTATGTCTTTGATGGTGCAACAGAGAGATGGAAGAAATATGTGTCATGGTGCATTACGGTGGTCATTGGGAGACCGAGCCAAGTGATAAACTTAATTATATTGGTGGTTGCGTAAATGGAATGACAATTGCGAGGGATATTCGATGTACTTAGTTGGTGAAACTTTTGTATGTGAGACTAAGAATTGAACATGATAAATATGTTTTGAAGCCGACAGTTGTATTTTCCTATGATACTAACATATTTTCTCCATTAGTGACCTTTGAAAATGATGAAGATATTAAGTCCTTTCTTCAATATTGTAGAGGTAGGGACAAACTTAATCCCTTGATGGTGGTTGTCGACGAGAAAGAGAGGACAAGTTGTCCTTCTAGGCATTTTGGAGGTAAAAAAGTTTCTTAAGGGAAAAATGTAATAGACAAAAATCTACGTTCAGGTGGTGCAAGTAATCAACGGTCTCAAACAATGCCGTCAACCCCATCTTCTCTTGCAACACCATCATCTCCATATTTTATGTTGGGTGAAGCTACATCGAGAAGTGTGAGTGAGAACTTTAGAGATATACATGATGTTGTACTAGACAGTCATCTTGGTAAACAAATAGAGTGTCTCGACGAGAGGTTTGAATTACTAACATCAGACAATGATAATGGTCGTGGGGATGACGAAATTCGTTCATATGATGATGACATAGTTGTGAATGAAGATATCAGTCAAGATGATGATTACAATTGTTAGAATGTTAATATCGATGTTAATGCTGGTAATTGGACTGATGATGATGTTGTTGGGAATGAAAATAATATTGGTCCACATGATGATGTTGTTGAGAATGAAATAAATATTGGTCCACATGGTGATGTTGTTAGGAATGAAAATAATATTGACCCACATAGTGATGTTGTTGGGAATGAAAATAATATTGGTCCACATGGTGATGTTGTAAGGAATGAAAATAATATTGGTCCACATGGTGATATTGTTGGGAATGAAAATAATATTGGTCACATGATGACATGGATGATGATTTACTAGGGAATAATACTGGTGCAAAAGATGATATCGACGGTGATTTATCTGGGAATGATATTAATGGTAATGATGTCAACACCGTTCCTTTGACCGGAAGCACGCCGGATGCATGCTTTGATATTGGCTCTCAATATATACCCCCTGTCACTGACGATGCTTGTAGTGAAGATGTGTCTTCTTTTGCGGATGTTGGTTTGGATATAATAGTTGGAGAGATGTTTGACACCAAATTAGAGCTTAGAACAAAACTTGCCACAATAGCAACAAACAAAAACCATGAGTTTATTGTAACTAGGTCCATGAAAGAGCGTTTCGAGGCGGCATGTCATGACAAAAGTTGTAGGTGGAGGATAAGAGCTATAAAAGTTAGTAATGATCATCCATTTTTTCAAGTGAAAAGATATCATAAATGGCACACGTGTGAGAGGATACAGCTGGTTCCGGATCACAAGCAAGTAACAACCCACTATATTGGGCGTGCCATCAAACATAAATTTTAGGATTGTTCGATAGTTTATCAGCCAAGAGATATCATTGTTGATGTTCAAAAAGACATGCACATTAAAATTTCATACAACAAGGCCTGGAAGGCCAAGGAATCGGCCCTAGAACAACTACTTGGGGATCCTGCTGAGTCTTATAAAATGCTCTCTAGATATTGTCACATGTTGGAAATAAATAACCCTAGGACTATTTCAAAAATTGAGACAGATTCAGATAATCATTTCAGATATCTTTTTATCATGTTAAGTACATCCAAGATTGGGTTTCTGTCAGTCATAAGACCAGTCATTATAGTTGATGCTACGTTCTTAAAGGAAAAATTCAGAGGCACACTCTTTACGGCATCCTGCAAGGATGCAAAGGAGTAAATTTTCCCATTGGCACTAGGAATTGGTGATTCAAAAAATGATGCATCGTGGGAATGGTTTTTCTAGCAACTTCATGAGCAAATAGGCCATGTCGAAGATGTTGTTTTTGTATCTGATCGTCATCAGAGCATTTTGAAAGCGGTATCACGTGTTTTTCCTAATGCATTTCACGGTTTATGCACTCAACATATCAGTCAAAATCTGAAGGCGAAGTTCAAGTTTGATGAGAAACTCATAAAAGAGTTTAAGTGTGCTGTTTATGCGTACTGTGAATCCGAATTCAAATCACACTTCAGAAGAATTAAAGCGTTGTCTCTATCTGCAATCGAGTATCTTCAAACCACAATTGGCTTCGACAAATGGGCACGTACACATTTTCCCGGTAGACGTTACAATATGATGACGTCTAACATTGTAGAGTCCCTCAACAGTAAACTCAGGCATGCCCGCCTGTTACCGGTTTCACTACTTTTTAAGTTCTACAGGGAAACCCTACAAACATGGTTTGTACAAAGACGAGAACTAGCGGTAACATGAACATATGTCTTATCAATATGGGCAGAGGAAGAGTTGGAGAAGAGAATACTACAATCCAGAGCTATACAAGTATCAACTATTGATGTGAATCACTATGAGGTATATGATGGTGGTATTGGTACAATCGTTGACATGAATGGACAAACCAGCACATGCAATTCAGGAGTCTTTATATTATTTGTTTTACTTTATCATCAATACGTAACGTTGGAAAAGTTGCTAGCATTGTAGTAATATGGGAGCAAGTGTATGTAATACAATTACAAATGTCTTTTAGTTCAAAAAATATAAATCGAAGCAATTACAACTTAAAATCTAAACTTTTTAGTGGGTTTATCTATCTTGTACTAAGATTTCGTGTTTCGAAAGTTATTGTACGCCAATGATTTAGGCCATAAATCCAACTGCTGGTATCAAGTCCCTTAGCATATGTTTTTAACAATAAATTATTAACTTAATTTCTTGACAAAAAGTTATCAATGTGGATAAACACATCTTTATCTATCCCCAATTAGTTTTGTCAACAAAATCAACTCAAACTCTTGGCCAATCTGCTTAGCAACTTCTTCCTCAAATTCGGCTCAATCAACAGAAGCACAAATGGGATGGGGATACAAGATAAAAAGGTGTCAATGTTGCCTTCAAGCATAAAGGATCTCTCCACCAACTTTAAGCTCCAAGTATAAAAGACATAGTCTACCAACTTTGAGGGTTCCTCTTCCTTTATCCCTTTCCAAGGAAAGGATAAAGGAAGATAATCCTTCAGAGGTTTCTCTCGACAACACAAGTGTGTCAATTTCTATTTCATTTCATAATCTAATGTTCATTACAAAGGAAATGGTGGCCTTATACAAGAGGACTTGCATCAAATCACGGATGAACAAAAGTACCCTCAAGCCAGAAATGACGGTCCAGAAACCAAGGGCAAAAAATAACAATTCAAAAATCAGAGGCAGAAATTGCCTATCCAGAGCTAGCTTAAATGACGGTCCGAAAACCGGAGGTAGAAATTAATTGTCCGTAGTCAACATAAATGACAGTGCAAAAATCGAAGGTAGAAAATGACGATTCAAAAATTGAAGGCGTAAATGACGGTGCAAAAACTGGAGGTAGAAATTACTTCCCAGAGCTAGCTGAAATGATGGTTCAGAAACCAGAGGCATAAAATGACGGTCCAAAATGTGGAGGGTACTGACTTGCCCGAATTTTACATATGTCTGGCTAAGGCAAATGATATCAAATTGAAACCTTAGGCTTTGAATTACAATTATACGTACAAATGAATACAAATACAACATAATAATAATAATAATAATAATAATAATAATAATAATAATAATAATATGGAACTCAACCTTGGATGGAGGCTATACAATCCAACTAATTACAGTTTAGATGGATTAAATTGCATCCCATGGTTGAGTTTGAGTTCAAGTACCCAATTTTGATTTGAAGGAGAGGGTTTCTTTGACTTGATTTGTGGTACATTGAGGCAAGGCTTACGGACCTCTGATCAATATTACGTTTTAAAAGTTGGTATACGACATTGACATTCCTATATACCAATTTATTAAGGGGAGTATCTATTGGAAGGAGCATATCTTGAACAACTCTCTGTACTTTCATTTCTAAACCAAAGCTATTTGTCAATTCATTTTACGATTATACATTTCAATTGTTCATTATACAATTGAGTAAGGTTTTATTTCGTTAAATTTCTCTTTAATCAAGTCAAATAAGACTAGTGCATTGTCGCAAGTATGGTTCACTACTCCATTTGAACTTCTATACAGCCACTTCCCTATTCCGGTATCGTTTTTGGGGTTTCCAAAGATTATCCTTTTCTTTGTTTTCTGTTATTTAGTGGATTATTTTGTTTTTGTGTATTTGGTGATTTGAATTTGCGGACACTCAAGCTATCATCGATTATGGTGTCTAATAGTCCTGCATTCGGATCACCTATGCTGAAGCCTTAAGCTCTTGATAATTGTGAGGTTCATGAATTGAGTTACTTAATACAAAAGAATTTGGTTTAATTTAATGTCTTCATGCTTAGCATATGCTCAAAGGATGCTTCATAGAAAATATCAACATCTCGGATTTCAAACAAAACCATAATTGCAACATGAGCCATTTACAAATGAATTATTTTATTAGTACCAAACAAACATGGTTCAAACACAAGTACTTCTTAAGAGCCATTTGTCATGAATCCTCTGAAGATCCCCATTTTCTGACAACTATAAAATAGCAGTTTAGATGTCTACTGGTAAGAGTGAATCTCAGGGGAAGCCCTGATAAAAATTCAACATGAGCTAGCTAGTTACTTCATCAATAACCGTGCATGGCTATTTTAAAAGACAACAGAACTTACCTTTAAAAACTTTGTAACCACCAGAATTGAACCTAATCAAATTTTGAGCGCATGTCAAATTGTTCGCCAAGAGAATGAGATGCTCTCTGCGAATACCTTTGGTGACCATAGCCACTAAGGTAGAAAGGCCCTGCAAAATCACGCACAAAGTTCAACACTTGTTAGCTCTGACATCCATTGGAGAAGTGGAGAAAGAAATAAACTCTGACATCTACTAATCCATACAATATTTGCAGAGCAAATCCAAGGATCACTTGTCCATTAAAGAGACATAACCTGACAGATAACATGATACTCTTAAAACGATGAGGCTATTTCTTAAGGTTTTTGTTTTTGTAGCATAATTTGACAGTTTCTTCGCACGTCTGAAGAATCACATTCATGCAAAGTTCCAACTCATTTATCAGCATCTGTTTAAAAATATTCAAATCAGTCTAAAAAAATTTGCGATAAATAAAGAAGAAGTAATAACCTGGTTGAGATGAATTTGAGTAACTAGGCCTGCATTAAATAATTAAAAACATAATAAAAGCATAATATGTAACAAATAAATAAAAGCATAATATGTAGGGATTAAATAACATGGAAGATGTAAACAAAAAAGAGTACTTACACTGGTGCTGATAATTTGTGCTAAATCTAAACCGCCCCTTCACCTGGATCACATGTTGGTTGGCCTTCTATATCCGATGGGTTTGAACCGCCCAGAGGAGTTGCCAATTGTTCCATATACTTGGGGGGGTCCCTATAGTACCATATCTCTTTTGCCATCACCTGCCTACGTTGTGCCACACTTTTTTGGGGTACCTCCGTTATTGGAATGTCGCGCGATAGATGGTTAATGAACAGGGCTGCAAAGACACCACAAGCCTCGTTATCATCTGGATGCTGCGGAACACCATCAGTCAGATGACTAACCCTGTATGGCGTTAAGTCACCACAAATATCTGGTCTCAAGTCCGCACCAACAAACTTATCAACCAATATCGGGAACATGTGTGCTAAACAGTCTATGCATGCGAAGATCTGCTCATCATTTTTGTTCCCAATAAAGGAGTCAAAAATGGTGATCTCCCCACAAACGAGATGCACCCTCACCCCGACAAAGTACTAATTTGTATGAACTGAATAGTAAACCTACAGGTATGACAATTTACGAGTTACCGAAAATGCAAGAATAAATATGGAACATATGTCTTAACTAATATGAGGATGCTCTTACCTCATCCACATCTGACCAAGGCTTTGAATTAAGCGGCAGTATGCCAAACACGTATTCTCCTATGAAGCTTAGCCATTCCACATCGCTCAAAGAGTCCTTATTTGCATTCCACATCTTGAGAATGCGCTCATGCATATAGTGTTCAATGAAATTAAATTAAAATATATGTTGTTATATTTTTTTACACATTCACAATAAATAAATATAAGTAAGTAATGGTGAGAAGAAGTATACATAGAAATAGCAGTCAACACATGTCCTTCTTTGTGGCCAATCAAGATTTGTTTTTTCCCTTTTCATGAGAAGAGACAACCAGGCATTGATATATTGCACAAAAGATAGACGCATGTATTGGGGATTATTTTGTTAGCTATAAGATTATTTAATTAAATCATATATAAAAAAACAAGATAACAAACATTAATGGAAGAAGAAAGTGAAAATGCCATAATTTATCATCTCTGAATATATGATTTAGCAATGTGGGTCATACAATCTACACCGTCCAATGTCCATATCACCCTCCCCTCGTCTATATATTCACCCTCTCCTTCGGATTCTAGACCCCAAGTAGCGCTCCTCTCTTTCCCTTCTAAGCAACGACTCACCAACTCCCTTCCTCCCTCCCCATCCTGCATTTTACTGCAAAAATTTCATCCTTTCGACATCATCAGTGGCTTGCTTAGAGGTTTGTAAGCAGGTTAGTCAAGGCAGCTTGGTATTTCTTCTCTCTTCTTTGCTAAAAGGATGGAGTCATATATGTAAATATATGTGACTCATATCTTCTCATTCGCTTGAGCATTATATTGTTCCATTTCATGCTCTTGTTACACGCTGCTTCCTTTCTATTTTTACACATTGCCAAATCATATAAAGCCATGAGAAAATCCAAGCTTTTTACAAATTTTCATTCTGTTTGGAAACTATCACATTAAGTCCCTGACGCAACTTGTTTTACTTTATTCAATCAGAGATTTTCTTGTCTTCATAAACATCATTTCAGAGAAGGATTTTGTAAGTTTTGATTGTAATCAAAACTTACAGTTAAGTTTCAATGTTAGCTTTTGATGAATATTTTTTAAACTTTTACCTCAGCCATCACCATCATTTCATCTCACTAAATGAACTATGTATAATTAACCAATCTAATTTATTTCTCTCTATTATTTCAATGCTGACAAAATTGTTTGAGTTTAATTCCAATTTTTTATTCTAAACAATAAACTTAATAAAAACAGTACAATTAATTACAAAAAAAAAAAAAGAATAATAACCAACTACAAAAGAAAATTACAGTTTCATTTAGGTAAATTTGCACAATAAAATTTATTATTCATTATTATTAATCAAGCTCTTTATAGAGCATTGGACATTTAGTGATTAATACACTTCATTCAGGTTCCGCTTAATATGTGTAATATTTGTTCTGATTTGAGCTATATCAGTAATGCTAGATAATTTCTGATTTGATTTATTCTTTCGAATGTTTCAGAAGAAATTTGTCAAAGCATTCAGTTCTTGCTTGCTAAAGCATGTGAAATAATTTTGTTAAACAGAACAGAAACCTATTTACATTGTTGAGGAATATTATTAAACAATTGTGAGCAAATGCTTGCTAAATAGAATAACAAATGCCCCTTTTAACAAATGCTTGCTAAATAGAATAAAGCATCTTATAGGAATAACCTCGATAACCAAGTTTCAGCGATTAAAGGAATATTATAGGAAGCAAGACAAGTTCCTAGGAGGTCCAAGGACATCAAAGGACCCTTCCATGACTATTAATTTTCAATATCAGAACCCCCTCCCAGACCGCATCTAAATCTGTTGCTCATTTGAAGACAGGAGAAACCATTGATAATTCATTAGATGGGTATTAGTTCCAAGTCCATTAGATGGAGTGTTGTTCAGTTCCTTGAGAAGTGGAGACTCCCAGATCAGGAGACTCTTTCGAGGGCACAACTGTTGAAAATTAAACTTGATTTTAATTACTTAAAAAAAAAATGTAACTTTCCACCAGCATTTGAAGGGGATACAATTATTGAAATCTAGCCTATAATATATTAAATTAAAGATGTGTTTGTCTAGTTTTTACCGCTTCAAAACATGCATCAATAAGAGCTTTATTGAGAGAGCTATGACCAATTTACTATAGACTATTCAGTTATCACTGCAAAGTATATGTCTTTTGAAAGGTGTGTCTTTTGGGTCTCAAAACGTCCAGGTGACTTGAATTGCATTAGATGTCATTAATTAGACTCTAGAATTTTCTTTTGAGTCGTATATAAAGACATGTACTCAAGCTTTGTTTTAAGAATAAGTGAATAAAAAAAAACTCTTGTTTAAGTTGTCAATCTCTTTATATTTCCTCTTCCTAGTGTGTTTTGTGTTCACCTTGTTTCTCCAACAAAGTGGTATTAGAGCTCAAATCAAGATCATGTCTTCTAAAGTACAAACCCAGTTTTTCCAATATCCACAACTTGCCAAGTTCAATTATGAGAATTAGTCAATTCGAATGAAGGCTATTCTTGACACTTGTTTGGGACGTTGTTGAGAAAGGCTACGTAACACCTCTTGATGAGGAAGCTTTAAATCAAGCCCAAAAGGATTCATTGGAGAAAGAAAGAAAGAAAGAAAGATCAATGTGCTCTTACCATCATTCATCAAGGAGTAGATGATGACATGTTCAAGAAGGTTGCTAACGCAACAAACTCCAAGCAAGCTTGGAACACTGTTCAAAATTCTGTCATAGGAGTTGACAAAGTGAAGAAAGTGCGTCTTCAAACTCTAAGGTCTAAGTTTGAAACTCTTTTATGAAAGAGAGTAAGTCCATTTCGAAATACTTTACAAGAGTTTTGGCGGTGGTGAACCAAATGTCAAGGCTTGAAGAAAAATTGCAAGTTGTTCGTGTTGTTGAGAAGAATCTTTGCTCTCTCAACTCAAAATTCAGCCATGTGGTGTTAGCCATTGAAGAGTCTAAAGATTTGGAGGCCATGTCCATCGACAAATTAAATGGATCCTTATGGGTCCATGAAGAAAAAATGAACCAAGGCAAGCAAGAGCATGTGGTAACCCAGATTTTCGGAAACAGTAATTTAGGGGTATAAGTGAAAGATTTTAAAGTTAAAAATCATAAAATGGTGGATTTTGGTATACATGGGGTGACACAGACGTGATGACGTTGTGTATATGAGTATTTAGAGGTTTTCAGGGGTTTTCAGAAAAGTGGACTAAAAGGTAATTTTACATGGGTTCGTGGGTTTTTCGTCTTTTGTGCCCAACCGTGACATTTTGAGAGTTAGGTCTACGGGAAATGGATGAGGACGAGTCAACGATGAGATGCCAAGACTTTGGGGTCGGGATTCATGATCGTTGAAGGTTTAAAAAATTACAGAAAGACCCCTAAAGCCAAAGTCTATATAAACTGCATAGTGGCCTTGCATATTCAGAAAACTACTCATACACCCCTAGATCGCCGAAGAAGACGAACAACCACCCTCTCCAGTGGCCGTTCGCATTCCCAGCGAGATAGGTGATGATACCGGTGGCGATGGAACCATCCGCTGATTGTCGTGGTGGTCACCGTTTTTCCATCTGACGCCAGAGTCACCGTAGATTGGGCTTAAAAGTCACAGTTTTCGAAAACACAACTCCCTCCTCTGAAGATGTTAGCCCCCATCACCGGTCGGGATCGACTCGTCTTAGCGTGAGGAGTTTGGAGGTGATCTCTGATCAGCCGTCCGAGGCCTAGATCACCGGAAATCAAACCAAGACCGTTCCACTTTCATCTCGCTGATCTGCCACTGCCTTACCTCACCGCCGGTACCATCACACTCAGCTCACTGAGACGACTCCAGTGGTGGTGCTCGATCATCGTTCCCGAATGCCTAACATTTTTGAGGTGAGGAGACGCCTCTCACGGTAGCGACAGGCTAATATCTGACAGCCCCCTCAGCTTTGATCCTTGGCACCGACACCCCTGTATGACACCCCCCCACTGTTTTGATATTGACAGTTTACCCTCCTACCATGTGTTTTGATACAAAGACCCCTAAGGGTTTACAGGTTAACAATCTTATCCCCGCTTGATTAGTTTATGTGATTTATAGATTTACGGTAACGCTCCCGGGATGTAAAATATCAATTTAATCCCCAGTTACCGTTTTACATGATTAGGATCCCATGACTTTGAGGACTTATCCGAGATCATTGAGACGCATGGATTTGTGATACGGATGAAAGAAAATAGAGAAAATGAAGTCCGGGAGCTACGGTTTATATATCGAGATAGGGGTTCCTATACACACATTTCCGTTTCATTTTTAAATGAATGTTAATGTGGATTGGGTGTCACATGTATGTATGTTTATGATTGTTATGTATGTTTGATTTGAGGTATTATATACGAGGGTATTATGCATGTGATTTAGGAGCCAAGATGGGTGTTCGGCATGGGAATGTTGTATGTGTGCATGATTGTGTATGATGGGAAGGTTGGGACATGGAAAAACATGTGTGATTTGATGGATGGTCGAGACACAGAGGACACATGTACGACCATTGATTACGCTCAAAATTAACCTTCGGCTAAACGGTTGTTGTAGTGTAGCTTTAGGTATCGAATCCACAAGGAGGAATATCAATAAAAAGGTTTAAAAATTAAATATAAACAAGATTGATTTGATGATGATAGACGATAATGATAAATGGCAAGGCTTCGGGATTC
>JANKKC010043438.1:0-11998 GCA_026225755.1 Bursera bipinnata
TTTCAGTTACTAAAGAATTCAATGATCCACCTCATTTTCGGTTGCTTTTACACAGTTGACTCTAGCAAACCAAAATTCCATGGATTTTACACTCAATGAGTAGAAATCATTAACTCAGGAGAAAGGCACTTATACTAGAACATCAATTTTAACGGCATTCTTCCTAATAAGATTGCGAGTGCATTTTGGCACTAAATCACAAGTAAACACCATCTCATAGTACAAACTTGGCCACTAAATGATTTCAGGGTCTGAGTATAAGCAATCCACGCAAAATATGTGTATACAAGGAGTGAAAAATCAAGATAGAACAAGAAACAGTGCCTTGTTTTTATCCAGCGGGTTGGTTATAAGTATTTTGTCATCATGCCCTCAACATCGCTTAAAAAAATTAAAGGATTGTCTTGCTACTGCCAAATGAAGATTACATAATATAATAATTAAGAAACCATTTCACCTAAAAGCTTAAAAGTCTAACTATAGTATTTAACCTTTAATATGTTCTCTTACGTGCAAGGGCCTCAAGCGTACTCACACATGAACTGACATTACAAACCTCATGTGGGTCACTAGGAGATTCAAACACAAAATTGTTTGGTCACTTTAACTTTGATATCATGTGAAAAAACCAATTGATAAAAAAGCATAAGCTGGTAGCTGTGGGTTTAATTGTAATATTAATCTCTAATAATTATGAACAATAACCACATGTTTACTAAGCCCATTGCAATATGAGCATATTTAATTTGGCACAGCCATTAATATCACCGAAGAAGATGGAATGACAAAACAAGAATATGAAACAATATATAAGCAAATGAATCCAAAAAAAATTAAAACACATAAATAAGCAAAGCTGCATCTAATTGTTTGGTAGAGCTTACAGTTCCTGCAGTTGACCTGGAAGAGAGAAATGTGCTGTTCTTCATCCGTGACAATCCAAAATCGCATACCTAATTAAGAGACAGAAGATATACAAAAGAAAAAACCTCAGATACAAAAAATCAATATTTTTCATACTGAGGTTAGGCTTACGAGATGCTTTAGATGTTTAAAAGAGATAAAATGCAACCTTGACAACCCAATTTTGACCAACTAGAAGATTTGGAGACTTCAAATCACGATGTACGATTACTGGCGTGCAATTGTGCAAGTAATTCATTCCCCGAGCCTGAAATTTGAATTATTCAAAATAGAACCAGCAAAAATGTCAAGAAAATCAAATTTTTGTAAACAAGTATCGGAACATAAAGCAAGAATAAAAGTATCATACAGCATCAAGGGCCATCTTCAAACGTTTCCGTTCATCTAACTGATTGTTAGGCCGATGAAGTAACCTATACAAACTACCTCTGCAAAACATATAAATCCTTCTTCAATTTTCCAATTAAAACTAATGGTAAAGCCCCAAAAAAATATTAATTGTAAATGAAAAAAGATGAGCACAGAGATCCAACAAAAATTTAGTAGTTTATGATAAAAGATCACTCGTTAAATTACGCTGCAATATACTAAACTGCATAGGACCATTTATTAGTTTGACAAACTGAAGAAACAAAAAGCCAAAGACTTGAGGAATCTGTAAGGTTAGAGTAACAGATAGAAGAGATGATACATAACTGAGAAATTCTATTCAATTAAAAACTGCTCCTCTATCAACAAAATTTCAATAAACTGTTGTAAAAGTACATTCAAAAGAGCATCTTTAGAAGTCATTTAATTTACCGATAATTAAGTAGATAATTTAGATATTGCAAACTGACAAATGTCTCCAATATTTCTGCCTTCAGAACTAATTTCTATTGTATGTTACAGCCAAGAAAACATAGTTATAGGAGCATCAAAAAGTTTCCTCAGAGCCATGAAAAAAATTCCAGCACAATGACTCAGAAAATTTTTGTACATCATTATAACACAAATATGAAAATAGGTAAGGACAACATACCTAGGAAGAAACTCGGTAACAATTGAAAAATTTGGAACACGAGTTACAGCTCCCATGAAGAGAACAACATTGGGATGCCTAAGCCTTTTCATGATAAGGACCTTATAATACAAAGGACAATTGCAAAAGATCAATAGTGGCGAACAATTTAAATTCACGAGGCTTAATGTTAAGGTGATAGTAAGGGAGGCTGTTACTATGATTTGAAAATGCCATCAAGGAAGCAAATCTAACTGGGAAAAAGAAAATATACCAATCAAACAATCTTTTTTACCAGAAAGTAACATCAGTATTGTAGAAACACTACTGCCTTATGAATGTAGTCCATTAAACAGGAAATCAAACAGGAACAAGTCCAACTTGCTTGCAGTCTAAATAGATACACCTGTAATTAATAACAATAACTTCCTCTTCTTCTTTTTTTCCCTTTTTGGTACAAATATTTGGAGGTATGGGCATAAATAAGGCTTAAGGGCTCAACAATATCTTAAGAGCTATTTACCATGTGTTCTTGTGAGAGGAGCTAAGTACCCTTATAATGCAACATAGACCACCGAAATACATGAAAGCAAGCAATTGGAGTATATGAGTGTAACAAGAAGTATCATAGACTTAGATTAACTGGATTACATCAAAATTAGTTTGATAAATTCACAACATAAAAAATTAACCAACTGTTTTGAATCAGATCTATGCTCCACCTGATGTAGCATTATCAAAGGCATTAAAGCACAAGGTTTTGGCATCATTAATGACATTCAAGACAGAAGCATCTATTCAGCTTTTACTATGGAGGGCATAAGATGATTCGATGTCTAACAATCTCTAATATATATCAATAGAAAAATGGGACGGAAGGCCTTGTACCTCTTTTCTGAATTCTAAAAGTGATTCACCAGAGATATCTTGGTCTAGGAACCTCTTCACAGCAACTTCCTATGAAATCAAAGAGCAGCAAGAAGTTCAAAATATGTACCTTCCAGGAATAGGGATTATAATATGTCAAATTGGAGGGGAAAAGTTGAGATACATTTAAACGGTAAGTTGTCTAATCAAAAGAGATAAACCAACCATCCCATGACATGTACTAGCAATATCAGATCATTTATCCTACACTATACATTTCACCATTAAGAAATTGCTAATCATTTCTTGGACCCAAAATACGCGTGCCAGTTCCAAGGACCAGGAAATGATCCAGTAACATTGTCAAGGTAGATTTTCCAAAACAATAATTTAGTAAACCCAAACCATTACATGAACTAGTATACCTTTTTCCTTCGCAAAGTTCTGTGAACATCTCCTAGTTAATGCAAATTGCACGCATCAAGGAACATATCTATGATTTGCTCCAATGAGGTTGCCATTATCACAAGATAACTTTGTTCCCAATGAGGCAATATTTTCAATGAAATAATGCTAAAGTTTGATCCATTAATGACACAATTATCATCAAATCAAAATATTTAAGGACCAAAAATAGAATCTACATCTTAACACATGATTGGTAGTAGGTTGCAATGCAGCTAAATGACACAATTATCATCAAAGTCAATAGTAAATGCTTACACCAAATGAATGATATGCAGATGCATTATCTTACCTTAAAAGTCAACTATAGGAACAAATAGTTGAAAGCATCAAAGCAACACTCATACATTTTTTAGCATACAGTATGTCTTTACCCAAGCAAAAAACTTTGTTCTCAGATACATCATTCATAAGCGAAAAGAAGTCTCTATCATTAACAATAAAGCAAAAGATAATGATTTTTCATGAATAATTTTGTATGGAAGTTTGGAAGATCAGCATCTAATGTTTAAATGTTAACCAGGAAAAATCCTTCAATCTCAAGTTTTTTAAATGTCTTACCAGCAAAATTGCATTTATTTAGAACAATGTATTCTTTAGCTTTTCTTGAGGTGTCTCATACATCTTCAAGCTAATCCTGTAATGTGTCTTGTTTTCAATTCAATCCAGAATTAACGCTATAATTTCAATTTATTTTCCATATCCAGCTATCATGAGCTATTTAGTTGGCTTTCTACCACACTAATGTTGTACAATTAACTCTAATGCTTCTCAAATTAGGGGAAATGAAATGATTAGACGGTTGTATTAAATTTTAGGTTCATCTGGATAAAACTCACAGTTCCACGCCATTCCCCACGATATACCTCCCCATATGATCCTGCAGCACAAAATGGGTGAAAATACATTTAGCCAATATAAATTTTTTCAAGAGTATCTATTGAAACAGGATACATGAAATGGATAGAATGACGTAGGGATCATACCAAGTCCAATACGCTCACCCAAGGTGAGTTCCTCCCATGGAATTTCACACTCCGCAACATCATCAAGTCCATCAGATTTTGAGCTGTCATTACTTACTGATCTATCAGAGACTCTCTCACCTCCTTCTGAAGTTGCCCCCAAAGAATCATGATCACGGCCTCCACTACCACGTGGCTCATAACCAGCAGAATCTGTATCTCCATCACTCCGACTGCCTTGCTCATACTGCTTACCCACAGCTGCAGTTGTTGCTACCACAGCTGCAGCAGTAGCAGTGGCCGCAGCTGCTACAGGAAGTTCAATGTTTGAATCAGTGCTTGACTTTGCTGCAGCAACTACCATTGAAGATGCAACAACGGCTGCTGCTGCTGCTGCAGCAGCAGCTGCAACAGGGACCTCTTTTCGATATTTTATAGGTGACACTTCGGACTGTTGTGAAACAGGCTGTCCAGTTGATTCTCTTACATCAAATGGATAACCAACTTCTGCAGGTTTAGGACAATCAGGTTGGTCGAAAAGAGGAGTTGCCTTAGAGTGCACTCTATGACGAGGTAAAGGAGGCAAAAAACGAACAGGATTTGGATCATCTTGATTCATATTTTCTTGGCTTCCAATAACCAGTTTATTATCATCTTTAATTTCAGTTGGGGACCTGATCTCAGCCGTTGATGCATCTAATTGCTCCTGATAAATTTCAGTAAACAAGTTTGGAGGGGCAATAACACCACTTTCAAGTAAAACATCATGAAGTTTCTGAGCTAATTGTGGATTCTCTTTGGCAGCATCAATCATGTATTGGGACACATCTTTCACTTTCATTCTACGCGCTGCAGGAGAGCTAACACCTTCAGTCCAGGAAGGTGATCTTCCATGTGAATAAGGATAATTAGACCTGCTGGGAAGTTCTCGCACGGGCCCCTTCTCTACATTCGAGGGACTTTTATCATCAGACGACATCTTGGATTCTTCCTCACCTCTAGCTGACCCAGTTAGATTCAAACAAGCATTAAAATTTCCTGTTTCTTCAGATTGGCCTGCTACAGCAGCAGAATTCCTGAACCTGGATCTCCTGTCCAATGTCCCAAACTCAGAATGTTCTTCAAAGGAGCTACCAACCCCACTACTTGAAGAGGGTACATGAGATGAGTCATTTTCTCTGGAAAAAGGACTGGCTGAGAAAAAGGAGTCATCATATTCTATGTGTGACGCAACTGCATCAGAAGGAATAAGAGTTCCAGGATCTGCCATTAGGTCAACAATGTACTCCCTGAAATTCACATTAATCATTGATCATTAATCATCTTAATAAACAGGTTAAATTTTGCACCACGAGAACAAAACTCCTAGCCATCCCAGATGACTTTTTCATATCGTAAACAACGTTAACTTCTAAATTATAATAGCAATTACCTGCCGTCATCAAGTTTTACAAAGTTCATAGCAACATCATCAGAACCTGTATATTGCTGTCCTTTCACCAATCGGCAAGGGATGCCCACTCTATCAGCCAAAACCTACATAAGCATATAAAAAAATAAGTGAAGTACAAGGACTTGTCAAAAAGACCAAGACTTTCAGAAAATAAGGTGAAATTTCTATTCAGCCTCCTCCAACCCCAGGCCTCTCTTCTAGAAATCCTAAATTGGTATACAAGTGATATATACTACGCCCTCCAACAAGCTTTAGTCTAAAAGCTTTGAGTATTATGAAACAAACTAGTATAGTTAGTTAATCATTCTTCTTATGACTACATCCAGTCTCCTAGTCTCTAAGGAAAGGAAAAGGAAAAAGAGCATCAAGAAACTTACATACTTCTTTATTCTTAGGATTGGCCACTAAAGGCCTTTGATCACTATCCATACCCAATGAAAAATATGGGTTCCCTTCTTGACTCATTTACAAAAATTACGATCTAGCTCATACTCTTTATGATAACCACATCAATTCAGCAATGCAATAACTAAATATCTTAGTTCAATTCAAGAATATTCTCATTATATTCAACAAATTTCTCAATATAATTCACAGGAGAAGTTTTCTTGGAGAGCAGAAACCACCCTAGAACACCATAGGGATTTAGAGCAGTAACTTTTTGACAATTATGTGCCCAATTTTTTTCATGAGGGATGATCTTGATTTCAACAATTAACATATTGAAAGAGATGATCTTCATTTCAACTAGAAGTGATGAGGGATTATAAGCAACATCATGCATCCTTTCAAATAAATTATCTATTGCCAAAGCAGTAAGATGTTCTCTGGGGCAGAACACAGAAGTATATAAATCATAGGATGAAAAATGTTTGAGCACATTTTCAAGTTCTCTTGTTAACCTAATCTGAGAAAAATAAGCTGAAACACTTTGTGTAGAAATTGAACACTATTAGAATGCAAATGCTAGAAAATGATATGATTAACAATAACATAGGTAAAAAAGACAGAAAATTTGCCCTTTAAAGGCAAGCTAAAAGTGAGAAATTGTTGAAGAAGCCCAATTTTCTTTTAATGAATAAAATCAAATATTGGAATTTATGAAACATAAAGAACTGCCAATAACATGAAAGCGATAGCAGCACTCTGGAATAGGTTTATCCGAATTCTGAACTCAACTAAGCTCTAATCCCAATAAGTAAGTTCAGCTATGTGAAACCTTCCTCCCGTGACTGTGCCATTCTACTCCATATAGAACAATATCAATTTTTTAAACCAGAGATTAAACACGGCAGGCTACCAGAACAAATAAATAGATAATTGAAGCAAGTACCTTAAACAACAATGCACGGTGACGGGCCAACCCGATTGTCAGAGAACCAACTGGCAAAACCATGCTACCAAGAGTTGCTTTCAGATTGTAACTAAGACTCCGCAATGCTCTCGACATTTTTTCAGGATCACCAACTGGTCCACCCATATAGTCAGCAACTAAAACAGCAAGCTTTCGCACCAAATCACTGCTGACAAAAGCTAGAGATTGTGATCTTGACTTGACGGCCACCTCAAGAGCCTTCTGTTCAAGTTTCAACAAATTAGAATCACCAGCCCTATTGACCAAAACTGCTTCCCAGGTGACACGATCTGACACAGGTGTTCCTTGCAGATCAACAAGGGATGGCATTCTGTCCGAGGAGGAGTCGATCAAGATTCCATACAGATCGTAGAATCCATCCAAGATCTTGTCATCATAGCTAAGAGAATTGTAATTCTGTGAAGCACGGACAAATCTACGATATGAGATAGGTTAGAACAGAATAAACATTTGCAAATTAAATCTGGAAAAGGAAAAAAAAAATGCCAATCATAGTAAACACACATAGCATGTAGTCCAACTTCTCTACATGTATGTATCTTACAAGCTTCACAAAATCATGAATGATTAATGAACCAACCAAAAGAATGTATCATATCAATTGCTTCATTTTTGACATAATCATGATACTAAATCTTTAATCAAAAGGCCAATGGCTTTGTATAACTATGGCTTCAGAAAAAAGGACATGCAGACTTAGAGAAAGAAAAGAAGAAAAAAAATACAAATATTGGAAATGTAAATTTATACTTAGCAACATTACTTTCCAAGCACTAAAAAACAAATTAAAAGAGCAGGGCACTAGAAGTTTGACTACTTGCTAGTTGATCTCCAATGACAATGATGCATCCGTCTTATCTTAGCAATTCAAGCTAATCAATGAAGGAAATGACAAGAATTTTTACAATGGTGAAAGGCTTTTAATTCAAGTGGTTGAGTACGAGTACCATCTATTAAGTGGTTTCACATTCAAGGGAAGATTCTGAGTTTTAGGTTCTTCTATGGTTTCAGTTAAAAAGGAAAAAAAATAAAAGGAATTGAACTACATAGCCAGCTAAGAGAAAACCTCTGAGCCTTACAACTACAGCTTCACCCAACAACCTAAGGTAAAGGATGATAATTGCTTAATGTAAATGTTTATCCGATTTTTTCTGTTCCTCTCAGTGCTAGTATCTTTCAATTTGTTTACCAACATCAGAGAAAGGCGTCTCCCTTGCTACCTTTCCCAGCCAACATATGTCTGAACTAGAATTCTGTAGATTGTCAAGGTCAACTATTAACACAGATGGGGACTCTCAAATGCATCCTTGTGCTATCAGGAAGCTAGTAACGTTAATAACTTGAAGTTTTTGCCTTTCACCACAGCTGATAAAAAAGTTGGACGACAAATATCACAACAATCATATGGATGAGTGAGACTGCTCAGAACTTTTTATTCAATTTCTCTTGAAAGCTTTTCTGTCTTCTAGCTAGGATAACTCTATATTAAAGAAAATTGATTTCAGCAACAAAGAACTTTACAAATTTATGGCAACATTGTGTACGTATAAGGACTAATATTTAAGAAAAAAGAAAAAGAAAAATTGATCTTGTTACATCCCCAAATATTTATTTGTAATTTTATTACTTGACAGCTTCAGAGTAGAATATGTCCGTTGACTATAGTACCAAGTAGATCAAAAACAAACTAAAAAATAAAGAGCATTAATGCAAACATTCCATCACAATTAAGTTGTCAAAACTACTGAAACAAATTGCACAAAGACTTGAGAGAAATGGTAGAAGGAAAGCAAACTTACCCAGTATCTATAGGCAACAACTTCAGCTGGAGTATTTTCCGGATCACAAGAACCTAGACTAATTTGCTTAATAGCCTCAATCTGAACTGCCTCAGGATCCTCCTTTGCACTCAACTCCAAAGCCAATTGTATCTGATACTCCTCCTCTATGTCAGGATCCCTGGAGTTGGTAGACCCTGAATCACGCCTCCCAGTATCCAAAACAACATCTAAGCCACTACCGCTGACCAAATCAGCTTGTTCAGCTCTCTCTGCTCTGGTCACATTTGAAGAAGATGGAGGGCTAGGACTTTTTCTACTTACAACTGAGTTTAACCAATTTGAAAGGCCCGAGATGGTTTTGGTCTCAGGATTATGAGGGGTCGATGATGATAATTCATTGGACTTACTGGCCCTTGATGAAGCTGATCCTTCTGCATCTCCTGACTGATTCGACATGATATGAAGCTTCTTGAGAAAGTTCTTCATACTATCTCACCAAGCTGATATGTTGAGTGCTAAAGAAATAAAAATCTGGCCATAAACATCTCCATTGTCTTGGACCAAGCATGAATAAATCTCAATCGCTACTAAAATAGAAAGTTCAAAGCAATCCAAAAGAACCCTTTTAGCAAACACCCCACCACAAGTGACCCCAAATCAACCCATCAAATCCAAGAGCAACAACAACCATTTCAAAGCAAAAGAAAAAAAAAAAAACCCAGCAAAGCTCTTCCAATATCAAAAGCACCCAGACGCTTTAATTGAAAGAAAACACCCACCTTTATAAACAACAAGCAACTCACTCTTGAAGATTAAAAATCAAAACTTGAACATCAAATGTCTCCAAAGTTATCAACTTGAACACAACAAGTAAACAAGTACAAAGATTAGGAAATATAGATCTTTCTTTAAATTAAGAGTAGACAGAGAAAAGAGAAAAGCTTTAAAAGGGATTAACAGAAGAGAAGAGAAAGAGAAGAGACAAGCAAGAGCAACATGTGGGAGAGGAAGAGTATGACCTCAACTCAAAAGAACAACATAAAAGAACGACCAACTTGAGTTTAGGCAGATGGATTTCGAGGTCCCATAAAAAGGTTAAACTGGGTGCCAAAAACAACAACCAACTTGTTTGCTGTTTCTCACTCACATACTAACTCACTCCTCCCTTTTGCTTTCCCTTCTCTATCTAAAAGTCCAAAAACAAATAAACAATGTCTCTTTCTCTATAGTTAAAAGTCCACAACTATTAAACTATGTCCTCAAAATCTTGGGACTCCAAATTATATTCAAACCATAAATGGTATTGGTGGCATGAGTTCTGAAATTTATGGTGACTTGTAAGAGACTGCACAAAAATGGAAGATTGGATTCAACAACTTCTGCTAGAAAGGGGAAAGACTATCATTTTGGCCCCTAATAATCCATATTTTATAATTAAAATGACGAATCTCAAGATATTTATTTCAAAAAAAAAAACTTGGATTTTTAGTTTGAATTTTTTTTCTTTTCTTTCTAATTTAAATGGTGCATATGTTACGAGACATGCATACACTCAAAGGTTTCTTGCTCTTCTCTTTTTTTTTATTGCTTTAGTTAAGGTTTAATATCATAATTATGCCCTTATATTATTTTTTTTCTTTTTCTTACTAGATGGTTTATGTAAAAATATTAATCTAATAAAGTCATTATCAAAATATAAATGTATCTAAAGTCTTTTAAATATTATTATTTCTCAAAATGCCTCTCAGAACTTCATTAATCCTTATATTTTTCCCAATATTATTCATTTGTTCATACAGTGGAATCCCACCAAACATTCCGCTCCTCTATTGACCGATAATTATTGGTGATAATTTCTTTAATGAATTTATATCTACCAAAATTTTATCAAATAAATATATAATTGTCATAATACATTTGGTAAATAGTTTTTCACTCTCTGTAACTATTATTTGTTCCTTGGCGCTCTCCAAGCTTTCTTATATTCTTTTGTGATTTGAAATAAAACAGATAATGTTTTGTTTTCCACCTAAAAATAGAAAAAAAAATGTTTTCTTTTTTCTCAAGAAAGTTGATAGGAGAAATTTTGAGAGAGGGCTCCTCATTTGTCCAAATTCCTAAAGACCACGTGCAATTTCTTGGTCATGATGAAAGCTTGCCATTCAAACTCACATGGAATAAATACAAGAAACTAGGTGTAGTGTAGTTTTGTTATAAAAATAATTTGATATTATTCGATTATTAAATACCAAAAAAATTCAACAAAATTATTCGATTAACTAGTATCTCTTTAATTCATTCTCATCTTTCAAACTCAATTTATATTTTCCTTCCTCCTGAAAAAAAAAAAAAAAATCTTCTAATGTATACAATTTTTCTTATATGTGCATAAGCATTGAATATTTTTTCTAGAAAAAACAAGAAATAACCAAAGCAATAGGCTGTTTTGATATTAGATATTTAGTTTTTTTATTGTTTAACCAAATGGATGAAAAAGCGTACAAATATACTTCTAGTGAGTCAATAAACATTGATAGGTGTGCACTCGTTAGCTCGTAACTACTAACAAAAATAAACTCATCAATCTTTATAATTATTGACGGAGGGAATCCCGTTAATACTTTGTCCTATGGTATGCTAGACAATAAAAAAAAAAAAAAACTATTTTTTTCTAAATATCCCCTAAACTTTGTTATTTTCGTACTTATCTCATTTCTCACTTATTCTTTTGTAATAAATTGTAATTTATTTGAATTAAATTAAAAAAAATATTGCACAATTAAATAAACACGACAAAAACTATGATAGTATGCACATCCTATCTTGAAAATCCTTCTGATGTTAGATGTGTCGTTGGATTTGCTGGTTGGAAATTGTCACAATCGATAAGGGTAATTAAAAAACTACTAATTAATTAAATATTTGTTGATTTAATATAAATACTTTAAATTTTTAATACATTTTTTATATTATTTCCATTATTATAAAATTAAAGCATATACTTAGTCATTGATTCGAAAGCAATTTTTAAAAATTTGATTTACCAAATATTATATTTTTTTCAAATATTATTAGAAAAAGAAAAAGAAAACAACCAATTAACCGAGAAATTAATAATCAGGAAACATTAAATTATGAAAAGGCTCATCACAAAGGAAAAAAAAAAAA